>PVKY010000007.1:29813-158539 GCA_004027775.1 Bradypus variegatus | reverse complement strand
GGTGCCACGGGGGCTGGGGAGGGGGCTCATAGGGGAGCAGGCACCACGGTGAGGGAGGCGCCTGGTGGGCTGTAGGCTGCGTAGGTCCCAGTTTCTCTGAGGTTCTCCCCGAGGCTGAGGGGCTGGCAGGTGTACTGTCTGGAGAAGACCTTCTCTGTGAAGGGCTGCGAAGGGCAGAGCGATCGCCCTCTGCTCTGGAAGCTTCTCCAGGCTGCTCTGTCCCCTCACCGGCTTGTGCGAGCTGCTCCTGTTCCCCAGGGAGGCAGCCTGGGGTCCCCTTTGGTCCCTTCTCTGGCTCCTGAGGAGGAGCTGTCATTGCAGGGTTGGCGCTAAAGGAAGGCCACGAGGAGGGGACGTGGGTCACACTCCAGGGCCAGGAGGGCAGGGCCACCAGGAGTAGAGGGTGTGTTGGGAGGAGACGGGGAGCAGGCAGGACAGGACCTGGGTGGGGAGCTTAGGTTTCCTTCTCACCCGCAGGGGCCCCCGCAGGGCCCAGGTGGGGAGCGACAGGAGCTGACGGGTGGTGGGTTCACGGAGTCGTCGTTCAGGGAGACGCTGGAGCTTGCGCACAGCTTGGTGAGGCCCTTAGATGGAACCGGGAGGGAGGGCTGTGCTGCAGAGAACAGGGGAGCCCCGGCCCTGGCTCGCCCCATGTTCTGCTCCCAGCCTCTCCTGGCCTCCTCCGGCAGGACAGACAGCCAGTTCCGGGCAGGAGGGGCCACAGGGACGCCCCCGCCCTCCCAGCCACTCCCAGTCCCATGGCCGAGCCAGCAGCGTCCTTCCACGTGGGTAGCACTGGGGGTGACCGGCACTGCCCCCCGACACGGTGAGCCATCTGACACCACTCGTGGTGAAAGTGGGGGGCAGCTGCCTGGCCTGCTGGGGTCTCTGATCTTCCCAGGGGGCCAGAGCAGGTGTTGGGGGGCAGCATTCCTGAGGACAACGGAGAGTCTCGTGGGGGTGGGGTGGGGAGACAGTCCCCAGGGGCTCACAAGTTCCTCAGAGCTGCTGAGAATAAGCCTCTGGGGGTTAGCAGCCCCCTCGGGTGCTGAGAATCAGGTCTTCATCCACCTGACGTTGTCAGGCTCTGCATCCAGGGGAACCGAGGAGAGGCGGCTCTCCGGGCCTCGGTGGGTCCCGCTCCCCTGGTGGCCTCTCCCCTCATCGCCTGTAATCCGGTTTCTTTCCAACGCACGTTCTGTTGTTTGAGGCCATTGCCACCCCTCCTCCTCTGTATGTTTCCTTGGCGCCCCCTGGCACCCTCTTAAAGATTTGGGGTGCTCGCCGCAGTCTGGCGAGTTACGGTGCCGTGTTCTCTCCCCTCTGGACCGTGGGTTCCTTGAGGGTTGGGGCTGTGGTTGATGAATCGTCTCCTCCTGCGTCTAGCATATATCCTTACGGTGGTATGGGTTTAATGTGTGTGAAAACTTTCATCTTGGAGGATGTCTTTGTTGGAAAGTCTGTTACACTTTCTGGATGGAGAGGATGTGTTCCCCATTTATTACTCTGGACTTGTGGGGTGTCTAAGTTGTACCTTCTTATTCTAAACACCTCAGGGCATGGAACTTCTGAGATGCGATTGCAGGTTGCTCCTTCCCGCTTGTTACAGGTGATGCAGGTCTTTCCCTATGAGGTAAAGCCTTTGCCCACGTTTATCTGGGAGGGCCTGGGGAGCCCCCACTTCTTGCTAGAAAGGAAGATGCACGCTCTGACTCAGGCTGCTGCGCGGGGCGCTTCAGACGCAAGGTCGGCCAAGGCACAGGGTGCCGGGAACCGCGGTCGGAGGAGGGGCTCCTGGGTCCCCCTCCTGTCAGCCACCAAGAGGGCTCGACCCTGACTCCCCCAACATAGAATGCTTTTACAGAAGCAGCCACCACCCCCCCTCCGGCAGGGACCTCAACAGTCTGCAGACTGAACTGCCAGGCAGCTCCTTTCCATGACCTCTGCCCCGCGTTGCCCTTTTGCCAGACATTCCCATGGCTGGTTCCGTCTCTTTCTTCTACCTGTTGTCAGATGTCACTGTCTCCAAGGTGCCCTCCCTGTCTGCCCTCCCTGTGGTCGATGGTTGTGATAATGAACCCACCTCCTTGGCCCCAGCCTCCTGCAGAGACTTGCCACCCCTCTGTCAAGGGCTGAGGTCTCCATCCCCACCAGCTTGAATCAGCGCCGGCTCGTGTCTTGTTTGAGCAATGTGCCGTGGCAGAAGTGACATGTGAGTTCTAGAGCTGAGCTGTCTAATAGGGCAGCTCCCAGCTACTTGGGACTTTCGTGAGTGGCTTCTTTTACGTGGCATAATGCTTTCGAAGTTCATCTACATCATAGCGTGTAAGTGCATCATTCCTTTTCATGGCTGAATAGTATTCCCGTCAGGGTATACTGATGCACCTCATTTTCTTTCTTCATTCACCAGTTGGTGGACATTTGGGTTGTTTCCACTCTTTGGATATTGTGGATAGTGCTACCATGAACATTTGTGTGCAAGTATTTTGCAGGGACATATGTTTACAGTTTTCTTGAGTATAGATCTAGGAGTCAGATCGCTGGATCATATGGTAACTCCATGTTAAGCTTTTTGAGGAGCTGCCAGATGGTTTTCCAAGGTGGCTACACCTTTTTACATTCCCAACAGCAGTGTTTGAGGATTCCAATTTCTCTAAATCTTTGCCAATGCTTGTTATTGTCTGGGAATAGGATTGTTTTGACTGAAAATATAAAGTCATTAAAACAGAAAAATTCCAATTAGACTGTATTATGCTCTTTAATGATGGCCCATATATGAGTCACGTGACATTGGAACCCAAGCAGAGCACCACTTAGCAGCTCTGTGTACTAAACAGCTCGGTTGGGGTTTGATTATCTTATCATTAAAGTTTGCCAGGTGGTTTGGGAATATTGGCTTTCTTTTATGTCTCATTGAGAGGTAAAGGGTGGTGAAATGATTATATGGTTAATGTTGTTGAAAGTTAAGTCCACTTGTGACATGCAATTTAATGCAATTGAAATAGAACAAATTGAATAACAAAATCGCAGTTGTGAAACAGAGTATGAACAAACATTATGGAATGTGTGCTGTTCCCGAGGGTGTTTGGTTGGTGGTTGGTGTTTGGGCCTGAGCCCGAAGTCTTGGCTCACCTGGCCTAGCTCCCACCTGCCCACACCTGCCTCCTCCACCCCCTAAGTCCTTGTATCCACAGGTTCCTGGGACCTTCCCCAGGAAGGAGTTTTCACAAGTGCTGGCATTTAGTGTGGTTGGAAGGAAAACAGGCTTTCCAGTCCTGTGGGGCTTTATCAGACTCAGACTTGATTTTATGCATCTAGTAGACCTGACGATGATGTCATAAAATCAGAAAAGTGCCCCTGGAGCCCTGCCCGTGTCCCGCTCCTCGGGGCGGCTGGTCACGGCACTGTGAGGTCTCGGGGGCTCGGGCGCCAGCCCAGGCTCCTGGGACCTGCCCTCTGTCCCCTCGGGGGCTGCGCTCTACCGTCCAGAGGGCCTGCAGTTCCCTCATTCCTCCCCGAGGACCCCGTTCCCTCTGTTGGGGTGCCCTTTTCTCCCTGCTGTCCTCCCCTCAGGCACCCCCCCCTCCAGGAAGCCCTCCAGAGCCGCAGGCCCCACTCCACACCAGCCTCAGCCTGCCCTGGGGGCTCTTGAGTGAAACAGGTGATCCCTGGGCTCAGGGAGCTTATGTTTTATCTGAGAGAAAATTTAGAAAAACAACAACATAATAATGAAGAGATGTCTGCCTTGCATAGAAGAGGGGCTGGGAAGTGTGAAAAGGGCCGTGGCGGGATAAATGTTCCATGGGACAGTGACGGGGGCCTCCCAGGCCGCGAGGGCCCCCGCCAGCGGACATCGGGGGGTGGGGGCCTTCCGGCAGAGTGGAAGCCGGGGGACAGGCCTCTGGGAGAGCATCCAGGAGGCCAGTGCAGGACGGGGGCGAGGGAAGCCGCACGTGGGCAGCGTTGCCGGCTGCCATCCGGCTGGAGCCCTGGCCCTGGGTGAACCGGCGGGGGCCATCGTGGTCTGACCGTCTGCACCCAAGACCTGCTCTGGCCGCGTGGGGTGCAGCTGGGGGGACGGGCTGGAAGCCGTGTCTGCAGCCTGGGGAGATGAAATGCAGATTCCCACACACTTCCTCCAGAACTGCCAGCCAGGAATCCCTGACACTGCGGAGTGAGGGTGAGAGGCGGGGACCGTCAGAAGGGGGCCCCGCGCCCTCTGGCATCTTGGGGGAGGGCGCAGCCATCACCCTCGGGGAGAGTCTGAGGACGGAGCAGCCTGGGCACGCTGGGAGTTCCCTGAAGCTTGAGATGGTTTAGGAATCTAAGTGGAGACGGCAAGTACACAGCTGAATGTTTGTGTGGGGGATTTAGGAGAATTTCTGCATTGGAGGAGAGGGGACGAACGAGTAAGAGAAGTAATCATTGAGCTCTGGAGCACTCGAATGCTAAGAGCTTTGAAGATGGGAAAAGCCGTCAGAGAAGTTGGAGAAGGTAGGACAAGTGAAGTGGAAAGCCAAGAGGTGTTGTCCTGAAATATTTCAGTAACGTTCATATCTCCCGTGGACTGTAAACTCTTTGAAGGCAGGTATCTTACATCTGTAGCATCCAACATCCTACCTGGTAAAGATGTGCTCAATAAGTGTTTGTTTATCTAAATTAGCATATTTGAATTTCTAGCCAAGCTGAACTGGAAGGACACTGTGTTCTGCAAAACTGATCTGTAGGTGTCTTTTCTACTCCCATATCAGGCATTCAGTTTAAAAATTTGTTTTCCTCCTTTTCTGATTTTAGGAATTTGCCTGTATTTATTTTCCTGGATAAAGCATTTGCCAGTTACATTGGCTGTGAATGTGAGTTGGTTTTCCCACCCGAAAAGAAAATTAAAGGATTTAAGGAAGGTTCTCTACTATTAGAGGTTGCAGAATTTCTTAATAATTGCAAAAAAATAAAAGTCCATGAAAAGAATCCAAAATATAACTCGAGGTGTTGTAATGGAAGCAAACCGGATTTCACCGTTTCATGAGAAGAACTTGATGGGGAGGCCAAGGAAGCGAGAAAGTGCTGTGAGTCGTCTCCCGGGGACAGACCGTGCTCTCGGAGAGCTTGCACCCAGCCGGGTGGGATGACATGACTGCCTCGCGGCAGCTCCAGCCAGAGACCGTGGCCAGCCAAGGCCGTGCCTAGTGGCTCCTGGTGCACCTTAGACTTCGAGGTGTCCACTGATGACGCTGGGTTCGGAGGTGGCCGTTAGGGTGTTCTCACAAGCCCAGGTCTGGGAACTGCCTCCTGCCTAAAGTTTTGATTTGACTCCCTTATCGTTAAGTTAGCTTCTTTAAGCATTGGCCCCAATGTTAGGCGATTAGTTCTACACTCAGCCTACCCTTTAATGTCAGAGCCTACGGCTGCACTCCCTAAACCCTTTTTCTTGATCTAATTTGCATGCTGTCCTCTCTGCAAAGTTGAAGACACATAATAGATACCAACTATGCAGAGTGTTTCATTGCTGCCAAAATTGGAGTTTTCATTTCTCCAGCAGGAATTGACAACAGTTGGTGAGTCAGGTAAACCTGGTGGCTCCGTGTCACATTCCAGAAGGGTCCCCACAAAGCCAACACGCCTTCCCTGGGACCTGCCAGTCTCCTTCTCATCTCTGTACCTTCCCTCGGCTGTGACTTGAGTTGACGTGGATTCCTCCGAGAGAGCAACGGCGGCCTCATCGCCCTCCTGGTGCAGAGGCTGCAGCAGTGGGGCCTGGACTAGTGAAGCCAAGTTCCCTAGGATGCACTTTCCAATCTCTCTCTCCGTCCCTCCCTCCCTCCCTCTGTCTCTCTCCCTCCCTCTGTCCCTCTCCCTCTCTCTCTCTCTCTCACTGTCTCTCACCACACACACACACACACACACACACACACACACACACACACACACACACACACAGAGCCAGTCAGAGCCTCTGGTTACCTTGGATGACCATGCACTACCTTGCTAAATGGATAAAATTCCAGCTGCCATAAAGGAACTTGGTAAGTTTGTTGACCCAAGTGTCCTTTCTGCAGACAAAAGTACATTTCCATTTGGATTTTTGAGGTTCTATAAAGAGCTACACAAACCTCCCCTATGTGCCCTGCCTTTCTCTCCCCTGTCCCCCTCAGGAGCCCCTGTCCCCTCAGCTGTGGGGACCTGGCTTTCTTACTGCTCCCTAAGATCTGTTTTCACCCCATTGTGTTTCCAGGGCTGCAGCTGCCCTCCCCGAGGCACCTGCCTCCACTCTGCCCCGTCTCCGCGTTCACTCCCTTCCACGTCTCTCCCTCCCTTCCACGTCTCTGGAGAAGGCTCTGAGCAGTGTCTGCGGATTCTCCTCCTGTTGGGTGAACCGGGGGGAGGGCTCCTTCCCGCCCCGCCCCTGCCTTCCCTGCAGCTACCTGCCTTCAGCAGGTGCATTCCTGGCACGTGTTCCCGTTACAGAGAGCAAATCCGGCACAGCCCTCACGCACCGTTTTGAAGACCCTTTCCACTCACACACCAACGGGTTAGATCTGGGTGTGGGGGGTGCAAAGGCTTAGCCGCTGGGGCTTTTAAATTCTGTTGCTTTACTCACTGCTGTTCACTGATAGCTTTTAAGCAACATGGTTTCTCGTATCATTATTTTATATATTTCCACATGGTTCTGAAGGTAAAGACTAGTACTTTCATTCCTCTGGAGCTTCTTGCTCTAACAACCCAACAATCTAAAAAAAGAATAGTCTCAAGACCTGTATTGTGTATATATATGCATTTCTGGATTTAAATGGCTTTTTTCCATTTCCTTTATATCTCTTTTATTTCCATATATCAGGAACTTCAAATGTCAGAACAGAATTGTGTTTCCTGGAATGGAGCACCTGAAACGTCTTCACAAGCTGCATTTGTTAGATACGGGGGGAGGGTTTCGCTGTAACCCCCAGCTCATGGGTGCCAACACACCTGGACGTTCTGCTGACGTGTGCGGGCTTCATGCTTAGGTAGCTGCCAGGAAGGACTCATGGATGTGCCTGTGGATTTCAGAGAAAGCTTCATTTCATCCCGTATCCCACACTTCCTTGCTGTATTTTAATTGCATTTTTGTGTTTTGTGTTTATTTTGATTGAAATTAAATTAAATCAAAGTAATTATATAATTAAATTAATTATTTTAATCAAAGCAGTAATTATCTGACCACTTAAAAGTCAGATAATTTTTATAGTGCATAGAACAAAACCCAGCCTTCTCTCCCGGTCTCTCCCTGCCCTGCCCCAGCTCCTCGCAGCCCTCCCGACAGGGGCTGAGCTTATGACCACAGTTTTTCTGGTGTTTAGCTCCATATTTTTAAATAATATGATTATTCTGGTGGTTCTAGATTTTTAATTTTATGTTATCTTCTGTGGAAGATGAGGGTTTAGCCCACAAATACGCTATCATCCCAAGATATTCATGTCAGATACTACTATTTAAAAAATGTTACATTCAGAAGAAAAGATTTTCTTGATTCTGAAATGCTATTAGATGCAGTAAATTAGAAAGTGAAAAAATACAGACCATTCTCATAATCCAGAGAACTATACAGAATGCACAGTGAGAGCCAGTGGGGTTTGATATATATGTATAATTTTAAGAGGGTAACAGAAAATTAATGATATTTGATTTTGCTACACCTGAGAAAATCCTCATGCATTCTCTGCCAGCAGTCACTGAAAGAGCTCTGCAGCTTTTAAACCCTGGGCAATTAGAGTCTTAATCACCAAACATTTTATAAGGGCAGGGGTGAAAGTTTAGCCCCACTTAAAAGAACAAACGTGCTAAAGAAACTGTTCAGAGAATCATGGATTTGCAGGGAAAAAACCTCACAAGGGAAGAAGAGTAATTGCCTCAGCATGAAAGATGGAACGTATTTTAAGATAATTGGAGACTCGTTTATGTGTTCTCTTTGGTTTAGTTTTGATTTCATGTACTTGCATTTGTTTCTATCTCTTATTTTTTTCTTACTTCTTTTACTTAATATATTCTAAAGAATGTAAAGCACTTCTGAGGATCTTATTACCACTTATGAAATTGCTTTCTTCTGTGCTGCTGGATGTAATTTGTCAATTTTTTAAGAAAAATATGAGAACAGGCTATTATATTTTAGCAATCTCACGGTAGTAAAAACCCTAAAAGTTCATTTTGTGTAAGTTCAAATGCACTGCAACAGTTTCCCTTGGCTGTCTATTTTACAGACATTTCTCTCTTGCATATTTAACTTTTACAGGCATCGTCTTTTGGCTTATCTTCATGTTTTTGGTCCATGTTGTAGAATATACCTTTGCTCTTTTAACCCAGCTAAGCCCTGGTTATTAGCCATTCCCTCGAGGAGCGTGGTCAGAAGTGGCCCCTCGGAGGAGGTGAAACACGGTGGGTCTCATCTTCCGCCTGTGCTTCTCTTTGCCAAGGCCCTGCGGCGGGAGCTGAAGGAGAAGGAGCCGTCGGTGCTGAGCGCCGTGGAGCAGGCGCGTGGGTTCCTGGCCGACCAGCCCATCGAGGCCCCCGAGGAGCCCGGGAGGGGCCCGCAGTCCAGGACAGGTGAGCCGGTTTCTGCGGCGCCAAAAAACACGATAGGGGACCGGAAAAGCAAAACCCAGCGGGGGATTTCCTCACCGCCTTTCAGGATCTGATATCAATGTTTTTGTAAGTATACTTTAATCAAATGTCATTAGTTAACCAATGTCTAGGCTAGTAATTACAAAAGAAACTGCTGTACTTCAATATCATCATCCAGAAGAAATTTAACTGCAGAAAAAGGGATTTACCTAAAAAGCACAGCATAGCCATAATACTCATATGTTTAAGACATCAAATGTTGCATTTCTTGTTTTTAAGTAGATTATGTGTTAAATGATGGCAAGTAGAAGAATAGTATTAAGATCCAAAAGTAAATATATAAAATAATTAGATATGTATAAAGTAGTATTTTTTAAACTTCTGCTTTTTCAAGATTATGGTTTAAATTAAGACATCAAAGTACCTTTCTCTAATAAGTAATCAACTGAATTTCTTTAATTTAAAAATAATAACAAATGGCATTCATGCACTTTGCTTTAAAATGGAAACAGTAACTCAATTGCAGAAAACCAAACCTCCCCTAGTAAGTGTGAAGGCTGCTTTGGGGACCAATATACAGCTTGATGGTGATTGCTCACTGTTGACAATGAAAGCCTCCCGGGTGTGGTTTTGAAATGAACGTGCCGTTTGGGATGTCTTCCCGTCATTGCAGCTCTGGAGCCTGTTCCCGGCCGGGGCTCCGGGGGCAGCGCGTTCCCTGGCCAGGGCCACAGCCCCCAGACACTCGGACACTCGGCAGACCACCCTCTTCCCGCGGAGCCTTCTCCAGGAGAACCCGTCCGCAGGCTGCACCACTGTCCCGTCAAGGCCTTGATTTCCTTGCACTGTTTGAGCTGTGTGTTGCATGTGCGTGTGTATAGCACAGCCACGTTGTGCTCTCTGGGCCCTGCAGCTGGCCGCTCTTTTCCGCTGAGGCACCGTGGCCGTCCCACTGACCACCTGGAGCCGGGTCCCCACCGTGTCTTCCAGCTCTCCCCCAAACCCCGCATTCGCGGAGCGCTCAGCTCTGATCTGTTCAGGGCAGAGCACGTGTGGGATCTGATAAGACTAACTGATCCGGAACGGGCCAAGGTGGGGGAGAGGATAAGGGCACACACGCTGCGCACAAGGGAAGGGTCACGACTAACGCCACCAAAGCTGCTCACGCTCTGCACACAGCGGTATCTGTCCTGAAGAATGGTTCCTCCTGAGGACCCCTTGGTGTGTGTTTGTAGACACATGCGCATGTGTGCACTTACCTGCGGTGCTCACACACACCCATGGGCTCTGGGGCTGTGTGCAGAGCGTGAGCAGCTTTGGTGGCGTTAGTCGTGACCCTTCCCTTGTGCGCAGCGTGTGTGCCCTTATCCTCTCCCCCACCTTGGCCCGTTCCGGATCAGTTAGTCTTATCAGATCCCACACGTGCTCTGCCCTGAACAGATCAGACACTGTTGTGTCCTTTGCCACCTGAGAACACCCTGACTCTTGCTGACATTTGACAGCACTTGTTGTCAAGCCTCCTGCTTCTCCGCCTCCCCCCTCTGCCCGTTTTCCTTGTCTGTAGGGGACCCAGGGCCCCCTCCCTGGGTGCTGCTTCTCCTCCCCCCATCTTTGGACGCCTCACGTGAAAGATCTGCTTAGGGTCTCAGGCTGTTGAACTGGTGAAGAGCCGTGGATGACTGGGCCACAGCCCCCACCCCACAGGTGAGGAGAGGGAGGCCGCAGAATGGCCTGCTCGGACCCCACCCCAGTCCTCCTGGGCACCCACAGATCCTGCCTTTGTTGAAGTTGCTTTGCCTTCAGACCCCAAATGCCCTTCCTTGTCCTGGGTCAGGGAATCCAGTTCTCATCACGCTGCATATCCTACAAGGCCTTGCATGCATTAGATGGTAAAAGTCTGATGAAGAATCAATGACAGGCTGTAAAATGAGCGGCATGAAAAGAAATTATTTTATCCTGTATTCTGAATTTACATTCAGTCTATCACATGAAAACGTTTATGAGCTAGATGGTTACAATGATTCTCTGCCCTGCCACATTTAAAAACAAGCACAATGAAACCAAATTCTAGAGCATTCTTTGGATGGGTTGCTCTCATACCTTGCCCTTCCTCCCTGAAGTCATAAAGAGTAACTTAGACAAGAGAAACGGTGCTCAACAGGGGAGATGGCCAACTGGATGACTGATTTCAGGATGAGATGGAAACACACCCCAGATTTCTAGAATGAGCCAGTAGCGTGTGTGGAGCTCCTTGCCTGGGTGTGTAGACAAACACCGGCCCTCCTGCCTCCAGACCCCTCCCCTGCCATCCCTGCCATCCCTGCCTCTTCTTTACGCAAAATCATCCAAAATCCTGGGGCCGCTGTTGGCTCCCTCCTTCTTTTATGGCTAAAATCTGTTTCTTCAGCAAATCCCTATTGTGGCTGCATCCAGCATGTGGCCAGAGCTGGGTCCCGTGTCACCATTTCCACCAGCGCCTCCACCCGTAGCCACCCTCACGGGCTCCTGGACGGCCGTGGTGCCTCCACACCACCCCTCGGCTCTGCCCGGCTCCGGAAGGTTCCTGCTCAGCAGCCAGGAGGAGCATCTTCTCGTGCAAGCCCCCCTCACCTCTCCGCCCCAGACCTCCGCACCTGCTCCCACCCCACCTCGGAGCCCAGACCCCTGACCAGGGCTTTCAGGCACGGTGCCCTGTCCCATCCCTGCCTCGGCTGTGCCCTCTCCCACAGCTCAGGGTGCCCTCCACGCTGACCGCTTGCTGACCTTGACCTTACATGCTTGCTCTCCCCCTTCGCCTCCGTGCTTGCTCTTCCCCAGGTGGAATCTCATATATTTTGTGCTAAAACGAGAGGTGGTAAATGGCACTTTTTATCCACTATGCAGGACAGCAAACTTGTGCAAGCAGAATTTCACATTCATTAATTGAGTGAAGAAGTGAAATTATAGTTCAGTTTAGTAGAAGTTACTTTTATATTGATTTTTGATAAATTTAATGGTACAACATAGTTTCCTTGCACCTACTAAAATGAGGTCGAATTATACACTGCCTAACCCGAGTATTTTGGTGGGTAAAACTCATGGGTGATTTTCCCCAGGGCCTTTCCTTTTTCCAAATAGCAGCTTTCTTCCCTGGCAGTCCATCTGCTATGGGGGACAAACACCTGCCCTCCATAGGCAAGGGCAGGGAGGACGCCTCAGCTTCCACAGCCAAGCCACGGTGGGCAGGGGCACAGCCACCCGGGGGCCAGGCTGCCAGCAGGCAGCTTTTCCTCCGTTTCCTTCTCTCTGCCACTCTTGTGGTGTCAGTCTCTTAGCTTCCTTTTGACCTTACATATCACAACCTTGTACCAGAGGAGAATAGCCCTCTTTAGGTCTAGAACATCCCCAGCGAGGGCTCTGAAGGAGTCATCTAGAACATTCCAGGAGAGGGTTCCAATGGACTCATCTAAAACATTCTGGGAGAAGACACTGATGGATTGATCTAGAACATTCTAGGAGAGGGCTCTGGTGGACTGATCTAGAACATTCCAAGAGAGGGCTCTGGTGGACCGATATAGAACATTCTAGGAGAGGACCCTGGTGGACTGATCTAGAACATTCCAGGAGAGGAGTCTGGGGGACTGATACAGAACATTCCAGGAGAGGGCTCTGGTGGACTCATCTAGAACATTCCAAGACAGGGCTCTGATAGAACATTCCAGGAGAGGGCTCTGGTGGGCTCATCTAGAACATTCCAAGAGAGGGCTCTGGTGGACTGATCTAGAATATTCTAGGAGAGGGCTCTGGTGGGCTCATCTAGAACATTCCAGGAGAAGTGCTCTGTTGGGCTCAGCTTGAGGAGCATGAGCTCAGAGCCTCCTAGGATTGGCAGTCCCTTTATACATATGTTCAGTTCTCGAAGAGGGAGAGGGAGGTGAGCAATGTGAGTTGGCAAGGCCAAGTGCACGCAGCAAGCAGACATTGATCAGGGTTTTCCAAGGTGCCAGGCCCCGGGCCAGGCACCTCCTCTGTGCCTTGTTGCACTGAATTCCCATCACGGCAGTCCGAGGGTGGGTGCTGCCGCTGTGCCACTGGCAGACAAGGAAGCCGGGACGTGGGAGGTTTAAGTGCACTGTCACCCATAGGGGAGAGTGGGAGAGCAGTGCTCAGGTTTATGCCTTCCAGCTGGGTGCATGCCCTCCCTACAGTACACCGTCAGAATGCCCCAGCAGCCACGAGGGCTTCTAGAGGCTCTGGAGAAATGAGCTTTTGTCCTACGCTCTTCCACTGTTCAGCAAACTTCATATGATTGTTAAATATGTCTATGACTCTTTGCTTTCCCCTTGGGTTGCTTTTTTCCTTCTTGAAATACCAGCTGCTTAATCGAACGATGTACCAACTCGCTGATTTCCTAGCACCCAGGGAGAAGGTTTCAGGCAATATTAGACTTTGTCTTTTTAATTTTTATATGAAAACCTGAAGCATAAATAATAGTTTCTGTCCTGTAGACCAAGGCAGTAATTTAATTAGCTTCTCAAGTCTGGATTAGTTTTGTGGAATTGTAGTGCATGAAAAATATGATGTTACTTTCTTTCCTGGAGTTTTTAACTACAGAGCAACACATGATCCTTCCCAAATTACAGTTCCTTTAATACGTGTATGGATGTAATGAACCTGTTCTCTAACTTTTATAAATGTATGAGTTAGCTGATGAAGCCCATTGGTTGTGTAAAAAATTCAAATACTTTTCTGCACGCTAGTGCCTACCATAGTAATGAAATCCCATTTAAGTAAACAGATCAATGCCCCTGATGAAGAACTATATGATAACAAAGGTGTGTGATGGACACAGCATTTACATTAATTGCTCCCCTTTGAGTTTGCTCTGTAATCACTGCTACAGCCATCCATAAATCATGTGTCTCATAAAAAATGGCAGTAATTTGCATGGCTATATTTTGTTGTAGTCAACACCTGGGATGTTAACTTTGTGACTGAAACATAAAGGATAGGATAGTCAACTCTTTTAATGCGGTGAGGCACTTATTTTGTTGTCGTCATTCCTACCTAGAAAGCTGGAGGCTCTCACAGTGAATTAGAGATTTTGCCATTTTTTAGATGTTCTTTCCTTCAGCTCGAGTCTTCACTTGCCAGGCGGTGCGTACGCATCAAACCTAGCTTGCCGTGTGATGGGGTGCCCAAGCTGTGGGAAAAGCCCAGGACCCCTTTCCTGCCTGGGTGGGCAGCAGGGTGGCGAGGAATGGAAGGCTGTGAGCCCGAGACCCCGTCCCTGGCTTGTGAGGGAGAAGTGGAGGGGGTTTTTGGTCAGCCATGCTGGGCAGAGATCTGTGCATTCATCAGCAAGACGTGGTGACACCCGCCACGGGCCAGCGGAGTTCTGAGTCCTGGGGGCTGTCAGGAGCAAAGCAGACCCCATCCCCCCTGGAACATCCATGCCACTCCGGGACGGTGCCTGCGCCCCTGTGGCCTGCCTGCTGCTGTGAGTGCCGTGTGTCCAGACACGTAACTGCCTGAGCACATCCCGGAGGGAGTTCTGGAATGTCCAGTTGCAGAAAGGCGACAGCTGGGCTCGGGTGCCCGGCGAGGCCCTGGTGGCTGTCCGGGCCTCGGCTGTCCCTGCTCCTGTCCCGGGAGCATGTCCGGCTTCTTCCTCAGCTCCACAGGGTCTGTCTCGGTGGCCCAGACCAGGGACGGGGAAGCGGACGAGGCGCAGGCCCTGGGACCAACCCCACTCTCTCCTGGGCCGTTCGGCTCCCCAAGGTTGAGGCCATTCTCTCCCCTCCCTTACTACCCTGCTTTTGGGAATTTGCGGAAGATATTCCTTATTCTCCTTACTTTGGAGTTGGTTCTTGGCTTTCCTTAAACGTTTCTCCGTTCTCTTTCACTTTTATTTTAGCTTTTGACAGGTCCCTTGGCAGCCAGTCCTGTTCCTCGCGTCCCCGCTGGAGGATTTAGGCTCCACGTTGGCAGGTTAATTGACTCCAAGTTGCCTTGTGCTGTTGCAGCCTCACAGTTTATTAGATGAATGAACTTAGTAATCAGCTGATGGCACTAATGATGTGGCTGTAACCTGGTTCATAATGAATTGTCACCAGGATCGTACTGAAGAGGGAAGCGGGGGTGGGGTGGGGTGGATAGAGGGGTCTTTTAGAAACGGACTGAACATTTCAGGGGGATTAAGTTGATCTTAAGCATTTAATCAGAGAAGTTGGGAAGAATATGCTTGCCATTATTTTAATCAGAAGCAGCTTTCGGCCATGAATTGTTAGAAAGTATGAGAGAGAGAGGGAGAGAGAGATGTGAGCGGGGGGTGTGCCCCTTGGCCAATCGACTTGGTTTGCTTTTGTGAAAATCTCTAGAGACTTCTAAACTTCCCAGACTTAGTAATAAAATGATTGAGGAAATGAAAGAAACGAGCCTTTGTTGTCAGCCCAGCGTGTGCCAGGTGTGTGCCGGTAGCTTTACAGATGTTGCCTGATGTTCGAGGAGATAAGGGGGCACCTCAGAATGCACAGCCGGTCACTCAGGCACTGCCGTCGAGCTCCTGAGTCTTCCTGGTGCCAAACTGCCCAGGAATGAGAACTGCTCCTCTGGAGAACTTCTCTATTTGTTGGTCTTGATATTTCCTTTTCATCTCTGGGTGAAATATAACAAAAAGAGGATAGATACATGCACAAAAACATAGAGTACAAATACAGTATTTGGAATTACCATACTTGAGATGTTTTGTTCTTCTCATTAACAATAAGAAGCCTTTCATAAATGCTTTTCATGGGTGTGGGGAAGACAAAAACAAAGTGGAAAGAATGCCACCTAAAATTATGAAGTTGAATACTCTCAATTAAAAATCACACTAAAAATTCTATTCAGCCCAACTCAATTCAATAATCATTAATTAAGGACCCACTGGTCACTAGGCTGGGTCCTACAAAACCAAAATGGGAAGAGGTAAAGCGTATGTGACAGACATTAGACTCCAAGAGTAAAAGTCATAAGGTTATAATTATCAGTGCAGCAACTGAGAAAGAAACAAATAAACACAGGAACTCTTCGTTAAAAACAGCACCAGGCTGATTCTAATAGATTACATCATCATTTCATGCAAGAAACTTATACTTTCATTTTTTATTTTGCATAAGCACAAAGAATGATCTTTTTTCCTTCGCTAGGATTTCTTTGGGACATGTTGAGGCTTTGCCTTTCTGATAAATTGAATTGGAGAAGTAGAATAGATGCGTGGGGTGAAATGCTTTCCCAGGATAAGAAAGCAAGATCCCCAGATGATAGAACCGAGCTACATAGGTCCCCAGGCTTGGCCGGGAGAAGGAGAGGATGGGAGCAGGAACCTCCCCGAGCCACACGTTTAAAAGAGCAGGTGGTAAAAACGCCACAAAATTAACTTGCATTTTGAGGAAGCAAAGATAACCAGACACAGAGAAAACTTCAGGATTGATCTTTCTGTTCTCTTCCTCTCCTTTCTACCTCTTCCACTTCTCCCTTCTTCCGGAAAGACAGTTATCTATGCTTCCTTAAATATATTTATAACACAATAAATTGCTATTTCAAGTAATAAAAATAAAATATAATTCCAAACTCAAAGTTTGGCCAGTTCAAGGGAAGGCCTCTGGTGGGGGGAGGAGATGGGGGGTGAAAAAGACGACTCCCTTCTCCATCCCAAAACCCACGGACACGCATGCATGTGCACACGCACGCACACACGCACATGCATGCACACGCACATGCATGTACACACACGCACATGCACACACACACGTACATACACACACGCACGCACACGCATGCACACACACGCACATGCACCCCACACACACATGCACACGCACACGCACGCATACACCCGCACGCACAGGCACGTGTCACTAGGGCTCAGGGAGGCCTCCCAGGAAAAGCACTTCTGGTCTGGGACGCGTTAGTGAATTTCTTTGGTTGTCCCCGCTGTGTCCCCTGCCTCCAAGACTGGCCTCTATTGCCGGTTTTTCAAGTTGAAATTAGATTATCCCTTCATTGCTGAGCTCCCTGGGCTCCCTTTGCTACTTTCATCTTTTCTGCCTTTTGTTATACTTGTTGTTTGTCTGTTTTCTTAGCCGAAATTTGTCATACCTTGATACTTCACTCTGTTTGATTTTGCATGTTTCATGAACACCAAGGGAAGTTGTTGCTTTTGGTGGGATGTCAGTCAGTTCTGGCCAAGAGCTGGGGGTGAGCAGGTGCCAACACCGGGGCGAGTGGATAGATTTCCTTTCTGGCAGACAGATGACGAATCGAACGTAGAGCTTTCCCTTTCTCCTGAGTAGCTGCTCGAGTGGGGATTATGGAAGGAACACTGCAAAAGGACACTCAACTAAGAGACTTCACTAACGGGAGATGAGAAGGCACAGCCCGTGGTGGTGTCTTGTGGGACAACAAGGCTCTGTCTCGAGCCAGGTTATTTAATGGTGGACTCCCGAAGCGGTTTTTATCCTGTTCAGGGAAAGCCACCATGATTAAATTATCTGTTCTCAAATTGGTGCTGTTTTGTCTTTTACAATAGTCAGTGAACCATGAGTGCTTAAAATGTTTCCTCCCAAAAGCCAGGTGACTTATCAACAGATGCAGTTGTCTCCATCCTGAAAGCCATCAGCTCCGTCCCTCAAGAGGCTAGCAATGACTTTTCCATCTCTCACATGGCAAGTGCCTTTTCATAAATACCTTGAAGGTGGACGGAGTTAAAGAAGGTGTGCCTTTCTCGTGACATACTTGGCATGGCAGTTGTTTCCCAGGAGCCGTGGGACTCTGGCATGTCCTGGGGCCTTGAAAGCCTTGTCAGATATTGAGGGACTTTTCTCTCAGCTTCTCCACTCCCTCCCCAAAACATAGGCACTGCTCAAATCTGTGTCTCCAATTCCCTTATTCTTCACTCATTTACCTTTTCTGGTGCTCCCAGCCTCTACCAGTTATGATGGTCTCTCTTCTTCTAATCAACGCAGTTGCCAGGATTCCAACATTTCTTTGGCCTCCCAGCATTCCAGCAGAGCAGCTGAGCTCCATGGTTGCTAAACTCTTCACAGTCCATCTGATGCCTGCACATTCTTTTTTTCCCATTAAGCCACTTTTAAGTCTACACTTGATGTCAGAATTTTCTGGAAATTTAGATAGAAATATTGTGTGCCTGTCCCTTTTAATTTGATTTTAAATAATATTCAAGTAAAGACAAGCAGGCAGACAAATTTACGTTGTGTGTGAAAGTTTCGCTTATTTTTAGGAGAGCTGATTTCAGTTCGTCACTCTTTTAAGGACTGATTTGGAACATTTTCAGGTGCAGTGGAAATTGCTAATGCAGTTGATACCAAAAGCTGGGGTGTCGTCGCAACAGAGCACGTGCATTTCTGTCTTCAGTTAATGAGTCTGCAGTTTACCTGCCTGCACGTCTCTGACCCGCCCTCTGTTTGCTGTGGACCAGCAGACGACACCGTCCGGGGGGAGAAGGAGCAGCTCTGTGTCTGGGAGAGGGGCTCCCACGGCCTGTCCTGCCGGCCTCTGCCTCGTGTCCGCCCTGACTGCAATTCCTTCTGCATCCTTTTCTTCTCTTCCTGCCCTGGGCTGTGTCCTGGCCTTCAGTGGTTCCTGCGTTTTCTGCCTGCAAGTCTGTGTTCGGTTTGCTAATGCTGCCAGAATACCAAACACCAGAAATGGATTGGCTTTTATAAAGGGGGTTTATTTGGTTACAAAGTTACAGTCTGAAGGCCATGAAAATGTCCAGATTAAGGTATCAACACCAGTATATCTTCACTGGAGAAAGGCCAATAGCATCTGGAAAATGTCTGTTAGCTGGGAAGTCACGTGGCTGCCGTCCGCTTGCTCCCAGGTTGCATTTCAAAATGGCGTTCTCCAAAATGTTCCTCTTGGGCGTTTTGTCCTCTCTTAGCTTCTTTGGAGCAAAGTGTCAGCAAAAGTCTGCTTTCAACGGCTGTCTCCAAAATGTTTCTCTAAGCTGCAGCAATGAGCTTCTTCTGACTGAGCTCTTTTATTTGACTCTATGATTAAATCAAGATCCACACTGAATGGCGGGGCCGCACCTCCTTGGAAATTACCCAATGAGTTATCACCCACAGTTGGGTGGGTCACATCTCCATGGAAACAACCTAATCCAAAGATCCCAACCTAGTCAACACTAATACATCTGCCCACACAAGATTACATTAAAGAACATGGTATTTTGGGGGACATAATACATCCAAACCAGCACAGCCTGACTTTGTTTCAGCCTCGAAATACTGAGCTCCTCAGAGCCACCACCCTGTCAAAATCTTTGTGGCTGTGCCACACTTGTGACTCTGCAGAACACGCCCTCATGGGCTACGCACTGCCAGGCAGATTTGGAGATGATGAAGTACCCACGATAGGTGGCCTGCCTGTGCTTATTGTTTTTGACATACACAATAAATTAATCTTATTTTCTGAGAGATTTCTTCATCACTTACAGCTCCTCTCTTGTAATTATACTTCCCGTTTCTCTTGAGGAAATATAAACATGTCTGGGGATTTTATATAACTAAGTGTTAAAGAAAATGGTTTTATTTCTTGAGTTATCTTGTTGCATTGCAGGGTTTGCAAACATATTAAAATTCAAAAGTCCCAAAGACTTTGTGCCGCTTGTAAATCTAAGTAGCTGTGTTTGTCTCCTGAGTAAACATGTAGATATAGTGGGGAATTTGGGAAGGAATTGTGGATGTGTAAGTCACCCCCAGGGACCCAGGCATCGAGGCTTTGGAGGACCGTATTCCCACCAGGCTGTAAAGAATGTAGAGTGGATCGACAGCCAAACTCTTCTCCCTCTTCCTTTTTTTAACCACAGAACTGACCCCTGAGGAGAGAGCCCAGAAGATCGCCAAAGCCATGCGCAAACAGTCTTCTGAGGTCAGGGAGAGGTGGGAAAGTCTGAATGCCGCCACCAGCAGTTGGCAGAAGCAGGTGGACCGGGCGCTGGAGAAGCTGCGGGACCTGCAGGCCGCAATGGACGACCTGGACGCTGACCTGAAGGAGGCGGAGGCCGTGCGCCACGGCTGGAAGCCGCTGGGGGACCTGCTCGTGGACGCGCTGCAGGACCACGTCGACAAGACCCTGGTCAGTGCCGCCCCTCGAGAGAGGCCTTGCAAGTCGTTTGTTGTTAAACATCACACGAGAAAAGCTCAAGTAGAAATGCGCAGTGCCAGGGACTGCTCTGAGCCGGCCCCCTTGCGGCCACCGTCCAAGTCAGGGGTGCTTGCGCCTGCCCCTCAGCCCAGAGCGCCCCGTGGGAGCCACGGTGATGGCGTCTACATGATTTGCTTTCATTTCTCTGTATACACTTTCCACCCAGCTGTGCATCCCTAAGCTATATAGATTAGTTTACTGGTTTCTTAAAAGTGTTTTCAGATCCCTTTTGAGCTATAGATTCCCCCACCTCTTTTTGTTTCATTGCAGTGAAAAAGAAGCTGCTGACGTGTTTGCTTTGCAGCTTTTCCCACAGTCTGAATTTTGTAGGATTGCACCCACGTGGTGGGGACTAGCTGGCCCCTCTCTACTCTGTGTTTCCTGTAAATTCGTAGTTGGATTTAGAATGTAATCAAGAGCAGACTCTTTGTGCTGGGAATTTTCATCAACACACATTACCTTGTTGTCTGAATTTACTGGTGGTGTATCAGTGTAGCTATAAATCCTGTTCAGAGCAGGAACTGTCCTAAGTAAGGATGTTAGACTCATCTAGACACCCTTCGGCTCCCATATTCTAGATAATTTTCAGTAAAAAGTTAATGGAATTCAGGTGATAAAGACAGAAATAACAGATTTGTTTGTGTCAAATATTAAACTATACACTAGGTAGTGGTGAATCAAATCAAAGAAGAAACCAGTGAAAAAATCAGAAGGTGTTAGACTGACAATATTTGTCATGAATGGGGATTTTCTTTGGAAAAAGACGTAACATCATTTGTGCCCAGAGTTGCGTTACTCTCTCTTTGTGGCCAAAGAAGACAGAGAAAGAAGGACCTTCCTAGGAAACTGAGTACTTATGCAAATTACTTAAGTGAATTTATATGTATATATAGACAGGAGAATGATAGCCAGCATTTATTTAGAACGTGCCAAGAGCTCTTCTTAGCCCCTCTACGTGGATACCTCTCTTCACCCTGACACTGACCCTATGCGACAGGAATGGTTGTTTTGTTACTTTTGTGCCCACTTTGCAAGTGAGAAACTGCAGGTGTTGCCCACACTGACAGAGCCAACGTGTAGTGGAATTTTCATGACTTTCCCTCCCATTCTTCTCTTTCATTCCAAAACCTGTCACACTGCTGTGATTAAACACAACCTTGATCAGCTATCTGAATTCACAGTTTAAAAAATTAAATATCAAATTTTAAACTCTAAAAATAATTTTATTAAAGAAGATTGTTGGCATCTGCCATTTTTCAGTATAAATGTACATAACTTTCCAGCTACACTGTGAATTACGTAGGCCTTTTCCTACCACCTTAGTATCCTGGGGAAAAAAAAGTTTCCCTGGGTTCATCTGAATTTAAAATGATCAGTAGAAAACCAAGCCTTGAGCACAGCACATTTGTGATGCTGCAGAGAAGAGCTTTTAAACTGTGAAGATCTATGGCCTGGCCTTCTTGATCTGTCAAAGTGCCTTAGTTGGAGCAGGCATTTACCCATTTGAGTTTGAAAATGTCTGTTTATAACACAGGATGACTAGTGTTGGGAGGAAAATGAATATTGCACTTGGGGTTATGAAAGGCATAAAAGTCTGGGAGTTGTTAGTCTCCCATTTTATTAAAGGAATACCCTCCTCTGCATCCAAATCCTTTTGTTTGAATCTCCAAGTAGAAGGCTGGGGAAAAGATAATTAGTATTTTAAGAGAAAGGAATAAACTGTGGATTCGAATATTTTGACATTTTATTAGGAGAAAAGAAAATGAAAACCCAAGTCTCATTAAACCAGATAAAATAGAGTCCATGTCTGGGGAGCTACCTCCAACCCCACTGAAGCTGTTGGCAGATGGACGTAAATACTGATTACCATTAAATATTACTGCGTATGCCAAAGCAACGGGGAAACAGAATCATTGGGGGTCATCAGATAACTTCATCTCCCCTAACATTTTCCTTGATCGCTCTTACTTGCAGAGCAGACACCTCCGGGCAGGGGAAGGGCCTGGGACCCGTCTGCCCACAGGCTGTGACCCACCCCTGCCTGCAAGCAGACGGCTGTTTATTTGCTTCCGGAAAGCGGTGCAGACTGTCATCTCCCGCAGGAAAGCGCAGCCCAAACAGGACGAGCTGGTTCCTTGTACCAGAGCACACAGCAGTTCGGAAACCATTCTAAAACCAGCTGCGTGTCTATCCATCCCCTTAGCTCAGAAGCTCTGAAGAAAGCAGATAAACGCCCTTGATAGAACGATTCCTCATAAAACACGAGGGCACGAAACAGAAACAAGCCACCTTGTCCGTCCGAGGTCTCTGCGTGCTTTGGCCCCTGACTTGTAATCGCAAAACCTTCTGTTTATAGGAGGAAACTTAAAACTCCTATACTGTTCCTTATGACTTTTTAAATCTATCCTGAAGATATAATCAAATTAAAAAACACTTTTACCATCTTTTGAAATAAAACTGCTTATTATTTAAAACTATATAAATCTCAGAACATTTTCTAGCATTTATGTTTTAATCCTTCACACTGAAAATTACAAGATGTTGATTTTAGAAGCTAATTAAAATCAAGAGCACGCCGAGATGCTGTGGAGAGAACAGTAATGTGAGACATTTGCAAATGCAGGAACTTGGAAGGGCCTGAGTTCCGTAATTCTCAGAGTGAACCTGAGGGAAGCCAGGCCCTTCGGGGTCCACACTGAGGTCCGCTCTCCCCCCCGCCCCCCACTGCTCTCGTCCCGTCCTTACAGGCTAATTGCGCTCTGGACGGCAAGTGCCTCCGTCCTCTCTCACAGCGCTCCTCGCTTTCCTTTCTGGCCCGTCTTCGGACAAAGCCCAGTCCCTTCTAAGAAGAAAAGTCTCCGTTCTCCCTGCCTCCTCCGTTCTCCGCGAGCGACCTCGGGCTTTTCTTTGGCTCTTGGCCCTGGGGACTCGGGCGAGGTGTCCCTCACAGGCTTCAACCCCCGTCCTCTGTGTGCTGCCCCTCGGGCACGGCTTCCGCCAGCTTCCGTGTCTCCCGCTGAGACCCCAGAGCCCTCCGTGTGGCTCCTGGCCGGGCCCAGGGTGTGGAACACCAGGTCATCACATTCTCAGCAGTTTCCTTTTTACAAAGTTACAGGCTTCATATTTAGAGTTTGTCCACCGTAATGAGATTGTGTTAGTTGCCCGTGGAATATGAAAGGACAGAAAAGAGGTCTTCCAGGGGAGCTGGGAAGTTTGGGAAGAGAGAAGGAAGGAGGAGGGCTAACGAGGCTCTCCGTGCATCCGCGTCGGAAGAGGCTGTGTTAATCCTGCCGATGTCGCTATAAAGCTCCACAGTCTTTGAAGCACGCTGGCTTCTGTTAACTCAGCTGGGGGCGGAAAAAGAGGAGAAGAGAAGGGGCTGACAGAGGCCCGGGGAGGGGAAGTGAGGGAAAGACGAAGCCGAGGACTGACGGAGAGAGGACAGACACGGCACCTGGCGCCTGGCATTAGCTTCGGTACATGAGCAGCGGGGCTTTTGTGCCACACCAAAGAGTTAAAGTCATACTGTTATTTTATAGCATCTGAGTTCTGCTCCCAATTCTGTATTGGCTTACTCTTGCCTCGCTGACCCTTTTTGTGGTCGTTCATCCATAGAAGTGAATTCTGCCCCCTTCTCTGAGGACCGGGCAGCGGCTGTCGAGAAGCTTGCATCTTCCCTGGGAGGCGTCGGGGAAATGGTTTTAATCCCGAGCAACACGTGCGGTGATGAGGAATGATGCCGAGCGTGTGTAGTAGCTGGCACGTCGGCACAGACAGCCCCGGCACCCCCGTGAAGGCCCCGGCTGTTGGGTGTGTGGGACGGAGGTCCCGTGGTGGCAGCCACGGAGCCCGCCCCGAGCAGGGCCCAGCCAAGGCTGGTGGGGAGAGGGCCGGGACATCTCCCTGATGGGTGCGGCCTGAGTCGGGCCTTTTAGGGGATTAATAGGAGGAAGGCAAAGACGTGGCCAGGAAAAAGGGACCAAGAGCGCAGGGTGGACTGTCACTGCCAAAGGGCTTCACACCCCACCCCACCCCACCTGTGCCCCCAGGGCAGGGGCTTCGTCAGTTCTGAGCGTCATCTGCCTCTTTCCTGAGACCCCACTCTTCCTGCACCCCCAGACCCCCAGACATGGTCAGAAATGATTTTGAAAGGGACAAGTGCTACTCGTCAGGTGTGTAGCAGAATTGGCTTTGTGTTAGGAAAACAGTGTTTACCAGCCACTTTATAACTCAATTTTGAGTGGAAACACACTCAAATCAAGTTGTTGCACCAGGTGAAAAAATATGAAGGCAGTGATTTTTGTTTGTTTCCATTAATTTTATTATTATTATTTTAATACTGTTTATTGAGATATATTCACATACTCTTACCATCATCCACAGTGTACAATTGTTCACGGTTCCATCACGTAGTTGTACATTCATCACCACAATTTTTGAACATTTTCCTTACTCCAAAAAAATTAAAGATAAAAATAAAAAAGAGCACCTAAAACATTCCATCCCCACCACCCTATTTTTCATTTAGTTTTTGTCCCCATTTTTCTACTCGCCTGCCATACGCTGGATAAATGGAGTGTGAGCCACAGGGTTTTCACAGTCACACACTCACCCCATGTTAGCTGCATAGTTATACAGTCGTCTTCAAGAATCAAGGCTATTGGGTTGCAGTTTGACAGTTTCAGGTATTTTCCTCCAGCTATTCCAATACACTAAAAACTAAAAAGGGATATCTATATAGCACAAAAGACTACCCTCCAGAATGACCTCTCGACTCAGTTTGACATCTCTTAGCCACTGAAACTTTATTTTGTTTTATTTCCCATCGCCCTTTTGGTCAAGAAGATGTTCTCAGTCCCACGATGCCAGGTCCAGTTCATCCCCGGGAGTCATATCCTCCCTTGCCAGGGAGATTTACACCCCTGGGGGTCAGGTCCCACATAGCCGGGAGGGCAGTAAGTTCACCTGGAAGGCAGTGATACTCAAACAGAAAAACAAAGGAAGATATGGAAGAAAATTAAAAATAGAATCAAGATTAGAAATTAGAAGTGTGGATAATAATGGTAAAAAAAATTTCCAATTAAACTGCGTACGGGCAAACATTTGAAGGGAATCCGTGATCGTGTAAGGGCTTGCGTGTGGTCCTGTTCTCTTCCTGCACGTAGTCGGCTTTCAGGGACAAAGAGTGGCTCCTCGGCAGGTCCCCTGAGCTCCTGAAGACCCGGTCCGGTCTGCCCGTTGGGGAGGAGGCCCCTCCGCTGGCCTTGCTGTTTCCTTGGAAGGAATGTTGGAACTCTAGCTTTCGTTATAGTCTTTTCTGGTGACATAATTTTTGTCCTTTTCTTCCAGGCGTTCAGAGAAGAAATTGCGCCCATCCACTTGAAAGTGAAGGCCGTGAATGACCTGTGCAGCCAGCTGTCCCCGCTGGACCTGCCCCCGTCCCTGAGGATGTCGCGCCAGCTGGACGGCCTGAACGTGCGGTGGAAGCTGCTGCAGGTAGGGGCGGGCTGTGCGCCGCGGAACCCTCCGTCGCCCGCGTTAGCCTTCCCTCCTGGGCTGCGCTGGACGGTGGGCTTAGCGTGTGGCGATATCAGGTGTTCGTCTTTCAGGATCTTGGGCCCAAACGCTACGTTCATATATTCATGTAGAATTTAGTGTGATTTTTGAAGTACTGTCCATGTGTATTTGCAGAAAATGGCAGAAGATCGAGTAAATCACAGTAATTGAAACCCGCAGTGACCACAGAGAGCATTTTTCTCTTGGATTCTTGAGAGCATTTTTCTCACGTCACTCACCAGATGAGCACTTTGGGCCCAGGCTTTGTGGGACCATGTCCCATTCAGGGGCCAGTTCCTGGGAACTGTATTCATCATTTTTTTCCTCAAAACTGACAGGATCATTTCAGTGGAAGAGTGAACAATGAATTCTGACACGTCTCTCTGTTGGGCCTAAAATGTGAAACTTAAGGAGATAAACATGTAATTTTTTGCTGTGGCCCATGGACACCTGTTATCTTAGATATGGCCCTTTACAGCACGGCAGCTCTCCTGAGTTAATTCCGACATCACCCACCCATGGACCCTGGTGTCCTAACGTAATTGAAAAGGACGGCGGGTGCTGCCATGTCCTTGAAAAGCGGTCCATCTGAGGCGTGGCGGGCAAGTGCTGAGCCCGGAGGGCTGGGCCTTCGTTCTTGCCCCTCTGCTCCGTTTCTCTGGCCAGTCACCTCTGGGGGTGTTTCTGCCGACCCCTTCGACCCACGTGCCATTCCACTTCTGCTTCCGCAGCACAAAGATCAGAAGCCGGGCGGGTGGTGAGCGAGGCTGCACTCTGCCACCCGCGGAGCACGGGTTGGTTGCGGCTTGAATGAGGGGAAAATCTGAGCTGGGGGCTGCAGTGTGAGGGTTCAGGAGCAGCGTCTTCTTTCCTTGCCTTGGACATAACGTGTGGCGTCTGAGTGTTTCCTGGCCCAGCAGCGCTGCGTGTGTGTGCAAGCCAAGCAGCCGGCAGGGAGAGAGCAGAGCTGCCCGGGGAGCCACAGGGTCACGCGGCTCATTACAGGCAGCTGGACATCAGATCAGCATGCAAGTCGGCCCGCCGCTCACCCGCAGACTTCGGGGAAAGAGGGGGACGGCGGCAGGCTGTGTGCCCCTGTCACCCGTGGGCCCTGGCTTCTCAGGAGAGCCGCTCTGCGGTGTCGTCACACAGGCGCCAGCTGAGGAATGCGCCTAAATAAACGTGGCGAGCTTATCCATCTGCTCGCAGATCCCTATACCCCCAAGTAGAGATGAGCAGACACAGCCTGGAGGAAAATAAGATGTTCCACACACACGTCTCGTCACACTCCACCCAACGGAAGCAGGGAGGAAGGGGCTCTGTGTGCATGCACGGCAGCTGGCAAATATCTGTCTCTATCAAGCCATCATTCTGCCTACTCTATCATCTCTGTCTCTCTCTGTCCATCCATCCGTCAACCATCTATCATCTGTCTGTCCATACATCTGTGTCTGTCTGTCTAGCTATCAATCTGTCTTTCTGCCTATCTCTATCATCTCTCTCTCTACCCATCCATCCACCCATCCATCTTTCTCTTTCTTTCTTTCTCTCTCTCCCTCCCTCCCTCCCTTTCTTCCTCTTCCTTCCTTGCTTCCTTCTTTCCTTCCTTCCTTTCATCTATCCATCTGTCTGCCATCTATCTAATCTGTCATCTATATCTGTCATCTATTTGTCTATGCATCCGTCTCTCTAACCAATCTACCATCTTTCTGTGTACCTATGTATCTCTCTACTATCTCTAATCTGTCATCTATCTATATCATCTGTCTGTATCTGTCATCTGTCTATCTCTATCTGTCCATCCACCCATCCACCCATCCATCCATCATCTATCCATGCCTCTACCTCTCTAATCTATCATCAATATCCATGTATGTATCTATATCTATTATGTATCTATCTATCCATTCATCTATCCATCTGCCTATCATCTATCTAGGCCTCTATCTCTCTAATCTATCATCCATATTTATCATCTATGTATCTCTCTATCCATCTGTCCATCTATCTATGCCTCTAGTTCTCTGATGGATCTTCCACCTTTCCACGTGTCTATGTATTCTCAACCACTCATCTTTCTACTTATCCCCCCCCCCCGGAGTATTTTAGGCTCCCTTTTCCTTTGCTCCCTGCGACATTTTTCACCACTTTCCTCACTGGAGAGATAGAGGAGCCTTGGATCCTGCATCTCCTTGGGCTTTAGAGGCAGTCGAGGCAGAGTGTGTGGTGGTCAGGCCACTGGCCATGAGGACCGGTGACCTGGCGGTGAAGCCCAGCGCTGCCGCTTTCTAGCCGTGAGGACTGTGTGTCCCCTTCTTCATCTGTAACATGGTGATGACGAGGGCACTTACCTCCTAGGCTGCTGAGGTTAGAAGAGCGGATTCGTATAAATCACCTAGAGGAGCTCCTGTGCTGGAGAGAGCTGCTTCCGCCCATCACTGTGGCCCAGGGACAGAGCGGGAGTCCCTGAGGACTTCCCTACCCCGGGAGCAGCCTTAGGTCCAGGGTATTTTAAGGGCTCTTGTCTTTTGAAATCAAATCATCTCATCCGTCCTCTGTGTGTACTGCAGGTTTCAGTGGACGATCGCCTTAAACAGCTTCAGGAAGCCCACCGAGACTTCGGACCCTCGTCTCAGCATTTCCTCGCTAGTAAGTGCTGTTGCCCTCAATGAGCTTATGAACCGAGCAAATGGGTGTGCTCTTTCCCTCCTGCTCAGGAAGCCCACTTTTCCCCACCAGTCTATTTTTCATGTTAGATAAAATGTGTAAAAGGAAGTAATAGCATTAATGATGATATTTTAAATTACTTATTTGTAATATAATAATGGCATTTGATGAATCCTTATGGATGAGAAGTGAATTCATTTTCTGCTCTGTTTTTTTGCTGGAACTGTAGAGCACCTTTTCGTCATTGCTATGCCCTAGGTGAAGATTATGAACTCTCTCATGATAAAGACGTTGCTTTCTGTTGTAAATTTTTAAATTCACTTTTCTCCTGGTAAAGTGTGTATTAGTTACAAGTGAGTTTTAAGAGTAAAAGCAGCCACCCTTTCCACACACACGCCTCTAAATGAAACTATCCATCATCGGGTTCTCTGGGTTTAACCTTTCTTCTGGTCGAGGACTGAGGCTAAGCTGAGCCACACAGGAGGGCGGACTGTGACGCAATATTCTCCAGCTGGAAATTTTAATTCTGTGGACGGCCCATGAGATCTTGAGTGAATAATTTTAGGTCCCATTTTATTTATCAAACTGCTGAAGATACTAAAGAATGTGGGATTTAGAGTCACACAGATAGAGTTAAAGTATTAATTCTGCCTTTTCTCAGACCTGTGAATTCCTTGCAGTTAACTTACTCATTTTAAAAAATGCCATAATAATACCTACTTCTGTGATGGCCTTGCAATTAAACAAGAAAACATATCAAGTTGCACAAAGCATCCAGCTCAGCTCTCAGCACAAAGGCTTTCAGTAAATGTTAATTACTTTCTTTTCCTTCTCTGGGAACATGTGTAAGAAAACAGTTAATTCAATTTAATTTAATTCCTTTTAAGTAAGGTTTAAAACTTGGGGCAAATGGACTTCCCAATGATGATCACTTCTTTTGATCTCTATCCATAGAGAAAGCTGAATGCCTAATTAAATTGATTGCATTCATATTTTCTCTGAATCTTTTTGCCACTGCTGATAATCTGCTTTATCACAATTAAAGTTCAGGCTTTTCTTTCACAATTTCAGGAGTCCCACAGCCACCTCCTGCCCTGCCCGCCCCCACTCGCCTCTCGCTCACACACAGTCACGGAGAATTTTCCATCTCATTAACCTGAGCACTTAGAATAGCTGATGTCTGGGTAATGTCAGTCCTTCCCGAAATGTACAGTCTACCTGGGGGTCAGGACACGTTGCTGAAGTGTGGGTGCCCTCAGTGTTGACAAGATAAATTGGCTTCCGGTATACTCATTATGTACTAATTACTCCAGATTCCTTGGACTTAAATATATAGAATGTAAAGCTATGGACCAAGACCAAATTAAAGAGGAATTTAAAAAACATTTAGGCCCCATTCCCAGCTTTGTTGTAAGGGTCCATCCTCTATTTCTACTGATGAAACCCTCCATTTGTACCTGGCAGCCATTCTCTAATAATAGAATCAGGCTCCCATTCTTTAGAAAATGAGATCTAGTGGCACTCCAGCGCGTGACATGGAGGTCAGGGCTGATCAAATTAGAGCAATTATTAAAACGAACAGAGAAGCATAAACAAAACCCCAGTTAGTAGACATGGGAAGGGACTGCTCGTGGTTTCTTGGGAGGGGAGGAATTGTCGTGCAGGGTATCCCGGGGGGCCCCAGCCGGTCCCCGAGTCCTTTGGCCCCTCAGTCAGGTCCTTGGCCATCAGCGGCAAGAGCATGCTGCATCGCTGGCTTCCTTCACAAAACGTGGATCTGGAAATGCTCTGCAAAGCTGCGAATGCCATGCGTTTGCAAGATATTAATATGATAACTCAAAAGTCCCAAAAACTCACTGATGAAAACTGGCTGTATGAGGGTCCAATAATATTTACAAAATTTGTGTGTTTGTCTTATTGTTACTTCCTTGAGCGAAATTCTTTAACAGCTCCAGAGTCTCACAAATCACTGTTCTTATTAAGGCTTCAAATCATTGGTTTAGTGAGGAATAATAGATTCTTATAAATAAGGACTAACTGGAATTTTCAAAAGTAAGTAAATGTCTGGTGGCAAAACTTCTTCAGTGTAACCGGGGAAAATGAGTGCATGGATCCTCTGGCTTGGTAATTGCCCTGGTTATTTACAACTATTTAAAATGCCACTTGCCTGTTTTCATTTTATTTTTATTTAATTTTCCCTTTTTTGTTTCGTATCCTTGCATTTGCTGAATGCCATCTCTACTAAATAGCTATTCCTATGAATATGACACAAAGTAAAGAATATTATTAGTGGTCTGGAATATTCAGTTTTGGGAAATCTAGTTGTCATCTGTATATACTAGGGAAAATTAATTTTGGTTACAGATGTTTCAAAAAATATATACAGAGTCCAGTTTCCAGGTGCCACGGATTTGAATTGTAGTGGTGTAGACAATAAGCCTGAGGTTGGACAGTCTCTTCATCAGCAGGTTCTGCAGGCAGCGCTGGCAGTGGAGACAGAGCCCTGGCGTCCAGCTCCCAGGCTGAGCAGCAACCTGCAGGGGCAGGGGAGGGGTGGTTGCTTTGGTTTAGGGTAGGAAGTTTGGGGTGAGCAGGATTCCAGGTAACTTCCCTTTGTCTCCCCAGCTTCTGTCCAGATGCCGTGGCAAAGATCCGTTTCACACAATAAAGTGCCGTACTACATCAAGTAAGTTCATTTCAATCTCATGATTCCCAGAAAGTAATGTTGGTGACGTCAGAGGCTTTCCCCCATAACTTTTAAAACTGGAATTCATTCCCATTATCCAAAGGAAACTACATATGTGTATTTAATATTTGAGAGAAATTGGGTTTAAACAGGCTGGTGTTTGTTGTTTATCATGTTAGGGGTATAGATATATTTAGCCAATGTTTTTAAAACAGTGATTAAAATAGTTGGCAGAAAATGACAATTTCTAAATGCTCTAACATCATGGGTCTCAAACTTTACTGATTCTAAAATGTTTTTTATTTTGCTCAAAAAGTTCACATAAAATTGCTTGTACTCTTCTCATTTTAATCCACGAAAAAGAAGCACAATATTTATTAAATATTTTTACTGGGAAAACGTGACGTATTTGACTTGCAGGAATTCTCCACAGCATCGGCACAGGCTCCTCACTCCCTATTTTTGTTGTCAGTTGTGGAGAGTTCCTCCTTTTTGCCTGCAATCTCTCGTTGTTGAATGACATTTTATACGCCATGTCTGGGTGGGATTTGAACCTTGGCTCTGTCTGGGCATCGCTGTAGGGCAGCCCCCTCTGCAGGTGAGAGGGGAGAGAGGGCGGGTTGGCTCGTCCCTCCGCGTGGCCCAGGGACGTCTGCCCGTTACCGTCAGGACGCACGCAGCTCATTGGCTGTGAGACGCCAGCAGGTCCCTGGAGCTCTGGGCACGAGTTTCCTCTATGCTTTTCCTAGACCAGGCTGCAGCATTGCCAGCCTCCGTGCCAGTGCCAGTTACCCACGCCGCTAACATCTCTGTTCCCGAAAAACTCCCGCGTGAAGTTAGGTCTGTGAAACAGTATTTTCTTAGGAAGTTTTTAGAACTATAGTCTGAGACATATCTTTGGGCTTAAACAAAAATAATTTTGCCATAACATAAAAAACATACATGCAAAGATACAAATACCTGCAGCTTCAACAGAATGCGTTACATTCTTTTGGGGAATTTAGTTTTTGTATCAGAGTACAATCTACAATGTATCAAATAGCGATTAACTTCGGGACAAGTCAGTGAAGTTGAAAGGTCAAATCTGGGCAAGCCTGAGGGAAAGAAGCCGGGGGCACGGACAAATGAGGGGCCTTTATCCAGAGATGTGGTGATCTGTTCCAAATTTAGCACCTTCCTTCATATTATTCTGCACTATGGCAGTGGTGACAGTGTTAGGGAACTCCTGTTTGCTGGGTGACCATTGACTCGAGCGGAATATTCTGTGCTTGGATATAAGTCTGTGCACCGGGATGAGCAGGATAGTGACCCCAGTGATGCAGGCTTCCCCAGACCCCGTGAATATATTGTGTGCCGTGGAGGGGATCACAGCTGCAGGTGGGAGGAAAACTGCCGCTCACCGGACCTCAGATTCGGGTGAGCGTCTGGGAGCACCCAGGGCCCAGTGTAGTCACAGGTCCATAAGTGGAAGAGGGAGCTCAGGATGCTGCGTTGTTGCCGTGTTCAAAGGTGAAGGAAGGGGCTGCGAGCCAAAGAAAGTAGGCCGCCTCTGGGTGGAAAAGAGAGAGAACAAATTCCCCAGAAGCCTCCAGAGAGGAAACCGCCTCGCTGGTACCTCGATTTTAGCCACGGAGACCCGAAACTTCCAGGACTGCAAGCTCATGAGCATTTGTTGTTGTGACCACCGAGTATGTGGTCATTTGTTACAGCATCTGTGGGAAACGAATACCTGCACGGTACAAAATCTGTGCAAGTTCATTACAGTTCATTTTAATTTACTGACTTAACCTAGAATCCTTTGTCTCCTGATTTTTTTTAATGCAAACTTTTAACTGGATCTAATAAGGCAGATTTTTGTTTTGTTTTCTAATAATTAAAATATTAACCTGTTTTTTTTTATTATGTTTATGCAATAGTTATGGTTTTGATGTGGCAGCTTTTAAGTCTGTCCTTCATTTAGCTCTACCATTGAAAGGGATTTCTCTTTGTCCAGGTTGGTTCCATGCAACTGAGAATTTCTTACTTTAGACACCCAAGTCAGAATTTCCTAATTCAGAATTTTAGTAGTTTAGGTCGGGTCTGTCAGCACTGGGACCTTGCTCAGGCTGCCAGTCCTTAGGGTACAGAACTCACTGTAGGGTAAAAGGCAGTTTATGTGGCGTCCTATTGTAAGAACGGCAGCCACTGCTTCAAAATGCAAATAGGATGTAGCGACGGCCTTCAGCACTGCAGAACCTACAGCATCTGCTACATTATCAGGAAAGATCGCATTGTCTAGTTTCAGTGCTAAATGTCTTGTATGACTTTCAGACATTCAGAAACTTGCTTATTCACATAGAACGAATTTTCCTATTTAGAAAACTTGTTTAACCAGAATTCTTTGTTGCTTGCTCTGTTGTGTAACAAGTTTATTTCCTCACAAAGAAGGAGCATTTGACTCTGGGGGCAGAGTTTTCAGTCAGTGTTTCCAGACAACGAATTGCTATGAAAACAAAATTTGATTCCCAAACAAATTAATAGCAAGTAAATGGTGGATGAAAAGGTTTTTAACATACACTTCCCTTTGCATGACTGCACAAGTGGCAGAAAATGTTAAGAACAAATTTAAGCATGATTGTCAGTTTCCTGGGGCATATTAGAATGTATCAATTTGGCCAATAAGGGAGTAATTTTCAGGTAGAAACACTAGAGGTAGTCAGTATTTAAGTATATAATTTCATATACTCTAATGCTAGAATACAGCAAGAAAACTGAAAAGAGAATGAGAAGAACAGATTATTTCTGTTTCATGTTTTAATTTTATAGATTAGTTCAGACACTTGATGGCTTCCCAGTGTGTTTCTGTCTCTCTCGGCAATTCTTGATTAATATTCTGAAGTGTGCTGCGGGGCTCCAGGATGCATTTACTCCTAGAGAATGAAGGTTTTAACTGTGAGAGTGTAAGCATGGAAAGCCTTCTCACACACTGCCACACATCACACCACACACTACCACACGTGAGCACACGCAGCCAGATGCCACCACACACGTCATCACACAATAGCACATATGCTGTCACATACCACACGCAGCCAGATACTACTACAGAGGCCATCACCCGCCACCAAATACACGCCACACCCACAGCCACAGCCATGCCCCGTCACACAGCGCCCTCCCCACACCCCCCCATGCCCACCACGCACCCCACATGAACACAGCGTTCTCCGGCCTGGTTCGTGCCCTGCACCTCCACTCTTCATGCTGCACCCACAGTGCCACCCTGTGTGTGCCCAGGGAGGCCGCTCCGTGCTGCAGACACCAGCGCCCACCTTCCGCTCATGCTGAGCTCTCCTGTAAGGCCCCAGTCAGGACCTATCATCTGACCACAGCCCTCGGCTTTCTCCTTCCACATCCCGTGTCCGCGATGGGTGACCTGCAGCTCCCTGCAGACCCCTCCTAGCCTCCCGGGGCCCCTCAGCCGCCCTCATCATCGGGGTGAGAGAGGGCAAAGTTCCTGTTGTCGAGGTGGTGAGCCGTGGCTGAGCAGCGGGCCCTGGGCGTGCCGGACACTCATCCCCACGGTGTGGCTGATTGGGGAGGGGTCCGTCGAGCCAGGGGCAGGTGGAGGTGCCATCCCTGGGAACGGGGAGTGGAGGGCAGACCCCAGCCCCACGGGGAGGCAGGGCTGGCGAGGCAGGCACAGGGCACCCACACAGAGGAGGTTCCATGAGGCGTTTTGTCTTCAGAGGCCTGGAAAGCTCAGCCCAGCAGGTGCCATGAGCAGCGGGGGGTGAACAGGTTTCCAATGGCAGCACCTCTTCCCTTTCCTCCCTGGTCAGGAGGAGGGAAGGTTTCTTCTCAGTTCCGGATTTTTAAGCATGAACTCTCGGGACAGGCTGTGAGTCTCCTTCCAGAAGTGGGGACTTCTGTGTTTTTTTGGTTTTAATGGTAAAGGAATGAAATAGAAGCATAAGGAAAGGTACTGGAGTCTACCTTTTTTCCAAGAAACTGTCTGTGACTCCATTTTTATTGAAAGTAAATATTTAAAGCCCAGTGGGTCAGCCCTGCTGATGCGGAGGTGAGAGCTAAGTGGCTCTGAGGCCGCGGACAGATGTGCCCCCCCTGCTCAGTGCCCAGGAAGGGGTCAGCAGCCTGCCTGGGCACCGGGGCACGGTGGGCCCTTCCCGAGAGCGGGGCGGTGCCCATCAGTGGAGACCATGCCTCAGCGTAAGGAGATTCTGTGCTTCCTGCCTCTGGCTGTACATTGGTGGCTGGGGCCAGAGTTCTTTCCATGGGGGGATTTTTGCTGGAATCTTCTGAACTCCTCAGCCACATTGCATTTATGAGAGTGCTGCAGCCATACCGTACCGTGCTCTTTAGGGTTGGTCACAGCTGTCCGGTGCTCCCCAGGACAGGCAGGCTGCTCTGGGGCCACTGTAGGGAGAGGAAAACCGTCCACACTGCCGTTTGTGAAGACAGTTACTAAAATTAGCAAAAGTACAGAATTATTAAATACAGTGTGGAATACATAGAATATGTTTTTCTGTACTGATTAGAAAGTGAAACTATACAGAAAGGACTTAATACAACCAGATGAAAAAAATTACCAGTAATTCCTGTTTTGTATATGTGTATATATGAAAGAGATAAAGTAAGAAAGTTAAAAACAAATCACCTGAGTGATCTAAGTCACCTTCGAAGAGGAAACACGACGGACACAGTGATGGACCCGGCAGGGTGGGGCTGGGGGCCGGGCGAGGGTCTGTATCTCCCCGGTGTCTCCAGGGGCTGGGGTCGGTTGGGTGGGGTTCCTGGGGATTCTGGGCACAGCAAGATCTCAGCGAAGCCCCCAGTCAGGATCCCCAGACCCCCTCACCCGCTCCCGCCGGTCTGAACCTTGACTCCACTATTTCATTTAAAAAACGAATGCAGACCAACCTTACCTTGTGGGTTGGTAGCATGTTCTACCAGCCACACCCCGCAGGTGGACATGGGTTTTGGGGAGTTCCTGATGGGAGCAGTTTGGGGAGTTCCTGATGGGAGCCAAACCCAAACTGACCTGGGTCAAGTTCTGAGGAGGACGCCAGGACGTGGGTGCGGATGCTGCTCATGGGAGAAAGTGGCCTGGGAAGGAGAGTGATGGTGGCCTGCAGGAAATGGAGCTTCATGGTGGGGGTGAGTGAACGTGAGGGGGTGTGAGAGGGTGTGTCTGTGTGTGCAAGCACAGGTGAGTGGCTGAGCACGCTTGTGTGCTGTGTGTGACTGGATCTGTGTGAGTGGATGTGCACATATGGGTGTGAGTGTGTGGGCAGGTGTTGACATGACTGTGTGTGTGAGGGTGTGTGTGTGCATGTGGGCATGAGTGGGTGGCTGAGCACGCTTGTGTGCTGTGTGTCTGGCTGTGGATCTTTGGATGTGCATCTGTAGACATAAGTGTGTGAGCAGGTGTTTGCACAGTTGTGTGTTTACTTCGTGCAGTGGGGAGTGTGCATGAGTTTCTGTGGGTCTGAGTGGGTGTGTGAGTGTGTTGCATGTGTGTAACTGCATCAGAAATGGCAGGTGCCTGAACACGTCCCTGACGGAGGAGTCTCGCCGAGGGCGTGGCGGGCAGCGCACAAGCAGAGACCTCAGGAACGGCTGGGAGGGACCGGCTTCCGCGGAGGGGCAGCTGCTCTGCTGGAGGAGAGAGGAAGAGGGTCTGTGGCGGAGGACGGGGCTTTACTGGGGAGCTGGGGAACTTCTAATCCCCTGGCTTTCCGTTTTTCAGTGAAGTGTGCGATCAAGTCAAATCACACTCAGGTGGGAGGGGACTTACCTAGGTGAGTGGAAAAGCGAGTTTATCAGGGACTGCGGCACGGTGGCCACAGTTGGACATTTGAGGTTTGGAATCAAATGTTGGACGTAAAATCAGCCTGCGGGTTGGGTGATAATCTCCAGCCGAGTTCACCCACAGCCACTCAGGTGAGAGAAGGCAAAGCGCCGAGCTGCCTGGGCTTGGGCTCTGCCGGGCGAGAGGCTGCCCCGTGTAGCTGGCAGTGCCCGGGCCCAGTGGACGGCTCGCCTGCCCAGGAGCCTCACAGCCCCTCAAACCCTGCCGTTCCTCCTGCTGTCCCCGCGGCCTTGGATGGGCCAGCAGGCGTCTCTGTCCCAGCCCCCTTCTCGTTTAAAGTGGGGATACTCTCCGCACCCACTCCCTCCAGGAACTGCCAGGCGGACGTGCTGGGCCGCCCCCACGGGGCGCCTCGGGCGTCCCGAGCCTGCGGTGTCTTCAGCCTCACACAGCCAGAGGCACTTCTCTTCTGTGCTACAGGTCTCGCCCAAAGCAAAGGCCGGCACTTGTTTCCCCACGTTGGTATTTTTAATTTGCCCACTCACTTATTTTCCTTTTATGATGCCTTTATAATCATTGGAGTCTAATAAAAATCCAGAAAGGGGGAGGTAAGTAACAAGTAAGTGTATTTGGCTAAGGGTCAGTTTTTGGACAAGCCGGATGCCTTCTGGTCTTGTTCTCAGGTCTTATGGAAAAAGCGAGATGACTCTAATGAGGGCAAATGGGTTAAAAAGTGACCTTCCCTGGAGCAGCCGCGTGCCCAGAAATGAGTGTCTGACTTGACTTCAGGCGACTGGAATCGAGGTGCTCTGATGGCGTCGTCCGTGGTCTCGCGTTTTAGGCCGTCAGCGTTTTATTCCTCGTGGACTTCCTATACGAGCTATGGGTCACTTTCTGTGGCTTGTGGGGGCACGTTGTCGTGACGCAGGCAGAGGCAGCTGCCGCTTGTTAGTGGTTTAATGTCTCTTTAAAGTCCACACATGGAGGGACCCTGTGCCCCCCATGCACCCCCACCCCCGTCACGTACAAGTGCAGGGCTCCATGGTAACTGCCCCACAGGGGAAACCAGCCCCTCCCAGGTGTTCAGGGTGCTTTTCCAAAAATAGGTAAGATCATGACTCATGCAAATATAAAAGCAGCAGGTGCAAAGATTTCATCAAAGTCATTAATTAGTAAGGGGTCCCCTGAGAGCTACAGCAGGTTCCCAGGGGAATACAAAGTACCCCAAATTCCTAGTCAGATGCGGGGTGCTGAAGAGCTCACAGGTTGAGGCAGAGCTGTCAGCGCGGACAGTAACCCATTGCATTCCAGGGGACCAAATCTGCATTTCTATGGACAAAAGTCATTTGCATCTCTGTCGGTTTTCTTCTGTTTGCAGAGTTTAAAATAGCTCAGCCAGCCAGTGGTGGAGGCCAATATCCCGCATTTGTGAGTGTCCTAGGAAAGCCCCCACTTGTGCCCCCGCATCAGAAGCTTTCACAGTTGCCCCCAAAAGTAAACTGGGGTGCCTGGCACCCTCATTATAGCACAGCCTCACACTGTGGTTTGCTTCCTGTGATTTTGGACTTCTTGCTGCTTTGTTGGATTTTTAATTTTTCATTTTATTCTTAGGCAGATTCTCCTGTATGGCCTTTAAAAACAGAATTTTATTAACAACTTTGCCATTTTATTTTAGAGTTTATCAAGGAGAACAATGTTAAGTCTCACTTCCCTTTTATATCTGAGATTGGCCGGAACCTAAGCTGCTGCTATTTTGGAGGAAAGAATGTTCCTTCTGTTAGGAACCTCCCGGAGAGGGCTGGGCCTGGGCCTGGGCCACGCACACAGCCTGCGTCTGCAGCTGTTCAAACACGCTGAGCTCTGAGCTTGACAGGGTTTGCCTTCCCTTCCCACACTTCAAAAACAAACAAACAAACAGAAAATCCCACCCCTTGGGAAAAGGGTCCTGCATTCCCAAAGGGGGAGCGCGGCCTTCCCTCCCTGCCCCAGGGGTGTCCACCGAGAGCCTGGGCCACCGAGCACTGCCCCACATGGCCCCATCCGCTACTGCGTGGACAGCAGTGATCCCCTCATGTTTCTAGGGTGCCACTGGGGGTGCAGTCGTCCGAGGGTGCGGCCCAGCTCTGGGCTGCCTGAAGGTGTGGTCTGGCTGGGCGTGGTGTGGCCGCGGGGTTGAAATGACCCAGAGGGGTCCAGGGGATCTGGGAGGACCACAGCCGGGAGCCCCGTGATGAGCTGACTGAGCGTCTCTGTTTACAGCAGATCCTTCCTTTTGCTTTCTGGCGGTGGGAGGGCGTTCTCGTATCGGCAGATGTGGAGGCAGCGTCTTGTTAACCTTGACTCGTGTGCCGCCGGGAGCCTTTGCGGTGCAACTGCGCAGACCTTGCTTAGCGGGCAGCGGCTCGCTGGGGACGCGGCTTGCTGGGGACGCGGCTGCGCTGCAGAAGCTGAGACCGGGGCCGGGCCGAGGAGCCGCCCTGCCGGGAGTCGCAGCAGCTGGTGACAGCCGGACGTCCCGCCCGTCGGCCTCGGGGCCCTCTCCGTGCTCCCTGAGCGAATGCAGACCCTCGGCGGGCAGGCGGCTCTGCTGGGGTGGCTCTGGGCAGTCCGGCCTGAGGTCACCCCTGCCCGGGGTCAGGGCCCGGCCTGGGGAGCCGAACCCGCAGCTCCTTCCCCGTCAGCTCCTCCTCACTGTTCAGTTTGGGGAAATTCCGGGACATTTTACATACCCACCTTCAAATATAAACTTTAACTGGTTTTCAAAGCAAATTACAGGTTCCTTGGAGGTTCTTTAACCTGTGTGTATGAAACAGCGATTATGTTCTTCTGCTAGTGTCACACCCATAGGTTTTATTTATATATATGTATCACATAGGTTTTTTTAATATATCCCATAAGTTTATTGATATATGTATATATATATCCCATAGGGTTTTTAATAAAAAAAATTTCTCTTGAATTTGGTTCTGTGAATATTTTAATCTCACTCTCTTGTGCGCTGTGCCATTTAGCTTAGCTGACCCGACAGTTTTGTGCGAGCCAAGTGCAACCAGGAAGTCTTCCGAGTCCCGTTAAGGGGTATTGCTCTACTCTGACCTAGAAAAAGGACTGGGGGCTATTTTTATCATAGACCCCGACCCATGGAAGCTGTGAGCTGTTCACCTCCCTCAACGCAGTCAAGAACCTCATTTAAGCAGACACGCCTCTCACTGATAGGTGAATTAGTCATTTAGAGAAAGAGAAAATATAAAGCTTGTTCTGTAAGTGACGACTAAGAATCATGAGACAAGGAGTTTGGTGCAGAGAAGCCACACCGGGAGCTGACACCGGGAGCTGAGGAGAGGGGCATAAGAGACGTGCCCACCTAAGGGGCAAGTCCAGAAGGAGATGCACGGATGTGGCAGGGCCATGCCTGGGGGAGAAGCAGACGGGAAGGGGCGGCTCAGCAGGCTGGGGGACACTGGCCTTGGAAAGGGGCGAGAACTGGAGTTCAGCAGCCGTCGGTGCTCATCCGTGGCAGAGGTGGTTCTGGGTGAGCGGCTCCGCCTGCCCGTCTGGGCTAGAGTCATCCTCCATGCTCGTGGGACCCGCCACGCAGCCAAGGGCCCGAGAGCCATGACCGCCACGCTTTACGTCAAGGCTTTATATTTTCGCTGCAATTGTTTTTGAAAGGGATAAAACAAATTTTTCCATCCCTATTTTCACCACATAGTTGCTCCAATAAAATTGCTTATTGAGGTTTCAAATGTGAAGTGGTAACTGGGCAGCAGGTTTCTGAGTGATCCATGATGGGAATAATTTTGCATGCTGTTTTTAAAAATTGAAAAAGAATTACGTTCTATTTGGGTATTTTCCTGTGTGGCCTACAGTGTTTTACAGGTTGTTTTGCTTATTTTTAAAACATTTCCCTTTTTTTCAGCCACCAGACGCAGACGACCTGTTGGGACCACCCTAAGATGACAGAGCTCTTCCACTCTCTAGGTGAGTTGGCGGAGTTCGGGGGGCGCGTTGACAGGATAATCCTTGGCTTTCCACCCTCCCCTGCCAGCCTGAAGGATCCTGTCCTCGGCATTTAAAAGCAGTTCAGCTTCTAAGGGCAACACGGTAAACAGGTTTTACGTTTTTTTCTTCAGAAAATGTGTGGTTTGAAACAGCCTGAGCCAGAGACAATTGACATGAAAGGTGGGGTACAGTAGTTACCTGCCTCCCCCACACTGAGTCATCTGAAACCTGTTTTGTGTGCAAAAAAAACAGTGATGAAGCGGCAGCCTCCAACCCACTGCTTTAAATTTGCTTTCAGTTCACTCTTACTCAGTGAATCTTATTAAATTGGTTTATCTCATTTCACTTTGTCTAAGCAGTCATTCAGAGCTAAATTCTTTTCAATATAAAATGCAAGAAAACACATTAGTTGAGGATTCTGATCTCAGCTTGACTTCTGATGAAGTGACGGCCTTGAGCAGTGGTTTGGCTTCTTTCTGGGCTGGGTTGTGGCGTTGAAGGAGTGTTCTCTCTGGGTAGCTCGGTTGCAGCCCGAAAGGGTGACGGCATCATGGAGCAGCCCCCCTCCTCTCTCGCGCCAACAGGGGGCTACCACTTTTGGACTCTTCAAATATCAGGCTTCTGCACGAGCTTTCATTTGGGGGGCGAGGGGATCTGCAAAGGTTAAACAAGCCCACTGGTTTGCTTAGTTTGTAAAGTGAGAGAACGTTGATGATTTCAGAGTTTTCTTCAAACTCGACTAGTCTCTGGTACCCTATTGTTAGGGCTCAGAGAAAGAGATGGCAAGGACCAATGTTTCCAAAGATTTGAATAGTGATTATGGGTGATTTTAGCCAGATCCATAAAGGGCAGAAGAAACGGAAAACGAATACCGGAAGGACCTAGAAGTAGACGGCTTTATGGGAGGTGAGACAGGCTTGGTCCTGGGGGCGTGCCCCTGGGGGACACAGCTCAGCAGAAGGACGTGTGACCACCAGGGGCCGCGCCTCCTTGTCTTCTTCTCTGTCCTTTTCCTGCCTTGACATATACCCCACGTGGTTTTCATGACCATTGCATTATTTTCTTAAATAAAGGCCTGGAGTTTGGGGGAGTAGTTTTTAATGCTGGGTGGGCAGACTGTTTGCTCCACTGAAGTCGTCAGACACATGCTCGGCACTCAGCAGGCGCTGAGTTAAAAGCTTCTGAATTGTCCCTTCCCTTTCAGCCGACCTGAACAACGTCCGCTTCTCAGCCTACCGCACAGCCATCAAAATCCGGAGACTGCAGAAGGCCCTCTGCCGTGAGTCACCCTTCCCGAGCCCAGCGCCCTGCTCCCAGAGGGTCATGCGGCTTAGCGACAGAGACAGATGACGAGGGTGGTGTGTTTGCGGAGCTGCTCTGCTGTGTGTGCGCCTCACTCAGGAGCCGGCTGGGTTTCCGTAAATGCCTGACGACTTGTCCCGTCAGCTCTAGGAGGGAACATCAAATCAGGCTCCGCTCTCAGTTGGGGAACATAATTACTCCAACAAAGGAGTGATGTAAAACACTCTCCAAAATTAGGTTCATGCCTGACTGAGGATTAAATCAGGGAGCAGAGTTGGAGGCCAGTGCCTTTTTTAGCACTTTGTCTCCACTTGGAAGTGCTGGAGTCCAAACAGTTTCCCTCAATTCAATCAAATAATAAGGAAACCCTAAAACTTACTTTCCTGACCCAAATTTGAACTGACACCTTGGAAAGTGAGAGGCGGGGCTCCGTGTTCCACCAAGTGTGTCTCCAGACATTTAATGTCATTAATATGAACTTCTGCAGCTCCGAGCTGTTCAGAGTATTCATAGTAGTGAGAGATGGTCATTATTACCAAAAGACTATCCACCTCCCCACCCAAAAAAAACCTAAAATCAAATTCAGATGTGAGTGCTTGTCATAGAGTGTAGATTTACGCTACCTGGATTCTATTTACGGTTATAGTTTCAAGACCGGGTCTACCCAAAGAACATCCCCAGCCGCCAGAACCTTGACGGGTGAAAGTGGTAATTGCCTATACTTTTAAGATTAGGGTAATTTGAATAATTCCAACAAGTATTCTTGTTTGCTACCTTTTGTTAACAATTGTTATGTGTCTAATCAGTTCAGTGAAACTTAAGAATTAGCCTTGGAAAAATGGGATGTTAGAATTGAGTATCTGTTCCTTAAGCCTTTAGAATTAACAGCACTGAATTATACATATGAATGTGGCTAAAAGGTGGGAATTTTGGATGGTATATATGTTGCTAGAATAGAGATTAAAAACAAAAACACAACCCAGCTATAGGACATACCAACAGTAAACCCTAATATGAACTGTGGACTATAGTTAATAGTAAAATTATAATATTCTCTCATCGGTAGTAACAAAGTTGTACACTAATGCAAGATGTTAAAAATGGGGGCTGGTATTTTCTGCATGATCTTTCTGTAAAACTACAACTTCTCTAAACAGAATTATATTAAACTGGTAAAGCAATTAAAACTTCAGTAGAAGTTAGCAATGCATTCTAAGTGACTGCCTGAGGAGGACTGACCAAAGAGAAGTGGATAATCATTCTGAGAAAACAGCGATGAAACGCTTCAAATAAGAAAAATCCTAACTCTACGTGGCAGAGAAGGGCGGAAATCTCCAGATCTGGCGGCTGCGGAGGGAGCCGGGCAGTTGGTGGGTTGGGGGGGCTCTCAGCAAGGGCTGCAGGGAGGCAGGAGGGCGGCTGGTGGTCGGCCTGCCTGGGGGGCCGGGAGAGTCCTCGGCAGCTGTGAGCCCGGGAAGGTGGCCGAGCTGCCCGGGAGCGGGGCGGCAGCTGGAGGGAGGCCCAGCACGTGGCCGGCGCCCGGCCGGGTCCGGAGCCTCCTCAGGACTGTGAACTCTGCACGGAGGACCCCGACTCAGCCTCAAGCCTCTGCTGGCCCACGCCGGCCTCACCCCATCCCGACAAGGCCCCAGAGCTCGTGACTCTTCTGGATGCAGGAGCCGATGAATGCGTTTGGTGGTTCCTGCCTTTGGTTCTTCAGACCCAAAGAGAGAAAACCAACCCCTCAGGTCATCCCTCCGACCTGAGAGGAGCAGAAGGGGCCTTGGCAGGGAGCACCAGCGGAGGTGTGGGATTGGGCTGGGTCGTCAGCCTCCACCTCGCGGTCACCACCCTGCACCTTTCCTGCCCGTCCCTCCTGGTGACGGAGACGCCGACCCCGTCCACTCTGCTCCTCCCAAATGCTGTTAAAATTGACCTTTGGAAACACTGACGAGCTGACCCGTCTGCCTCCAGTCTTTCCAAGTGTTACAGCTGCCCACGGGGACACTTTGTCCTGTGAGGGTCTCATCACGCCAGAGAACACCCCATCCCCAGCGGGGACGGACTCAGCCTTATCCCGTATTTTGTGGAGGTCCCCACCGGGCACACGATCCAAGAGCTCGATCTGCAGAGAGGTGGCGGGGACAGACAGCCGCACTCGGACACGGAGCCCTCTGCTGACAGCACCTCCCGTCACCCTAGAATGGAGCGGCCGCTGCCTTCGTCCATCTGTCCATCCTCTGTCCAGCTCACCCCCTCCCCCTCCCTGGGATGCGCTGACCACCGGGAGCTGAGCCGGGGGGCAGCGTGCGCACTGTGTTCCGTCCTCTCCAGCTGCCCTCGCCCTTTGTCCCCGCCGGGGCCAGGCCCCCTCTGGGCTCGGCTCCCTCGCAGCTGCCGCCCCGGCTCCTCCTCCTCTCCTTGCACGGCACCCACGCTTTTACCGTTACATTGACTTGCTTGTTTGTTGTCGGCCTCCCCAAGAGGACTCGGCTTTCGTGGGAGGGACGTGCCCTTCCCGTCCCCACTTTGGCCTCATGCAACTCCCACCTCGGGGCAGACCCTCAGGAGGGATTTGAGGGCGAAGCTTAGAGCAGCGTCTTTCGTGGTAAGAGTTCGTTGACTTTGGCACGTCCCTGGATGGGTTATGGCAGCAGCAGAAAGACACGAGCCTCCGCGTGAGGACCCTGAAGCCGCCGAGTCGAGTGACGAAATCAAGAGCAGAAGAAACGTGTGCGATCGGTTCAGCTTACACACCGCTCAGAAACGTGTGTACTAGATGCTGTTTGGGGATATGGGAATATTTTCTAAATGAAAAGTTAACGGAAAGGTTAGGGCTCCACCTGTGATCACAGGGGAGACTCGGGCTTTCCTGGGCTGCAGAGGTGGGCGTGGGCAGTGCTCTGCTGCTCTCAGCCCTGCAGTGGGGCAACGGCTGCCCCGTTTCTTCACTCGGCGTGTCGCACTCTTGCCTCTGTTTCGGTTTAAATCCTCCGTGGGAGAGGAAGGAGGAGCTGAAGTGACAGCTGTCACAGGGGTGGGGAGGCCCTGCCAGGCCCCCCAAGGCCCACGGGGGCTCCTGGCTCCCCATCCGGGGCGGGACGGCAGGGAGTTCCATGCCGAGTCCAGGCGACACAGGGTTCCGGAAGCACCGCGCACCGGACGTCCGTGTGGAGCCGCGGGGGAGCTGTCTGTCCGTACCTGACGACCGCAGAGGCCAGGCCCAGCCAAGGGCCACTGCTCTCACCGGCCCTTTTCTGACTCCCCAGGGCTCTGCCCCTAAGCTCTCGGAGTGTGCATTTAAATGGCTGTCTCTCTGCAAGGCTGTGGAACCATTTTCCATTTTGTGGGTGTTTGGAGCTAGAGACTGAGGGGACAGCAGGCAGGAAGTGTTCAGAGGAAGGCCATCAGGGCCGAGCTGGGCCCTGGTGGCTGGAGGGGCAGCGACGGGTGGTGTGGGGAGAACTGACTGTGCTGGGGTTTGGTGGCTGGGTACTTACGGAGAGAGAAGACACAGGTGCTCGGAGTGGGAGCCGACAGGTGCTGGGGGAGGGGCTGATGGGTGCTGGGGGAGGGGTGGCAGGTGCTGGGGGAGGGGCGGCAGGTGCTGGGGGAGGGGCTGATGGGTGCTGGGGAGGGGCGGCAGGTGCCAGGGGGCCCTGCTAAATGGACAGAGCCAGAGGACCGTGGCAGAAGTGCAGGGTGGCAGGAGAATGGGGTGCTTCTGTACTTTACTCCACGGCCTCCTACGCGGGGTTAAAGACGGGGTTAAAGAAGATGCCTGAACGTGGGTGGAGCCCAGTTCTGCTCTTTTTTTCCTTTACCGCAGGGGCTGTCCTTTGTCTCCTCCTGAAAGGAGAGGATCCCAGTGCTCTGGGGTTCTTTAAAGGCCTCTCCCTGGAACACTGCAGGGGGTGCAGGCTCAGGCCGAGGGCAGGCGCGAGGACTCGGTGTGTGGGGCGCACCCACCCCCAGGGCGGGCCTTGGAGGGGCTCTGTGTGTTGCGGGGACTGTGCGTGTGTGTAGCGAGCCCCTGCCCGCCGGGCATGGGGAGTGCATCTGTTGGCGCCCCGTCCTCAGAGGCTCCTCGTTGAAAACAGGCACCCGCGCCTGGGAAGGACACTGAAAACCCCGGGCGCTGACCCCGTCCCCGACCCTCGCGTGGCTCCTGCAGCCCCGGCAGTGCCCTGAGGTTTTTCCAGGTGCCTCTGACCCCTGAAGGAAAAGAATTGGCCTGTTCCCCCGAGTCACACCTTTTACACTGGGCTCTTTCTCTCTTTGTCTTCTTAAAATCATCTTGTCTGTGGAGTTGCTTTACAAATCATTTTAATCTGTATAATTTTAAAGCAGTTCTTTTCCATTGTAGATGATTTGAAAAAAATTTCTTTGCCCTTTAAGCAACTAGGGTGGACACATTTCATAAACATTTTTATGAATTCAAAATTAGTGGTTATTCAATGGTTAAAAATAGATAAATACAAAGGAAGCTATTTATTCATTTTATTTAGCTGTCAAAATATGTCATTATATTTTTTGAGGAAACAGTTTTGTATCAAAGAGGAAATAGTTACATTAAAAAAAAAAAAGAATTCCCAGAGCTTATTTCTTTTAATGTTAAAAAATTAGCTGTGGCCGTGGGAGGACTGTAGGAAGAGTCCTCTCCGTGGGCAGATCTCCAAGGGGTGGGTCTCCTGTACCTTCTCATTCCCATTTATTTTGATGTAGGAGGTTTAGCGCCACAGCCACAGATACAGCGACACTGATGCTTTGACAATCTGCTTTGCTTCCCCATTTTTTGTGAGCCACTGAATGGCTCAAAGTTGATTAATAAATAATAATAGCACAGGCCTGTGTTGGTTTCCCAGCGCTGCCCTACGGGGGCCAGAAACTGGGCAGGGGTCCGAAGTCGAGGCGTCGGCCTGGCCTGCTGCCTCTGGAGCAGGGGGTTCCCTGGGGTCCCCCAGCATCTGGTGGTGGCAGCCCCCTTTGCCCCCCCCCTTGGTGCCACGGTGCTAAGTGCCTCCCATGGGTTTTCTCATCCGGTGCTCCCCTAACAGCAGCCCTTTACAGGCGCCCACAGCCTCTGCATGGGGACCAAGGCCCGTGGGACAGGGCACCATGTCTAAGGTGTCATAGGTGGAGCTGAAAGGGGGCGGGTGGGTGAATAGTCCAAACTGTGGGACACATTCAACTGTAAATATGACTCCACAGACTGAGATTTTTAAAATAGTCCATAAGTAGAATGTATCGGTTTATATGTATTATGACCCCCAGAAAAAGCCATGGTCTTTGATGTAATCTTATGGGGGCAGACACATTAGTGGGGATTAAGTTGGAACATTTGGATTAGGTTGTTTCCATGGAAAGGCACCCACCCAACTGTGGGTGATAACGCTGAATAGAAAGTTTCCATGGAGGTGTGGCCCCGCCCATTCAACGTGGGCCTTGATTAGTTCACTGGACACTATATAAGAGCTCAGACAGAAGGAGCGAGCTTGCTACAGCCAAGAGGGACACTTTGAAGAATGCACAGAAACTGAGAGAGGAGCTGCAGATGAGAGACAGTTTGAAGATGGCCGTTAAAAGCAGACTCTTGCTCCGGAGAAGCTAAGAGAGGACAAATGTCCCAAGAGTAACTGAGAGTGGCATTTTTGAGGAACTGCAGCCTAGAGAGGAATGTTCTGGGAGAAAGCCACTTTGAAACCAGAACTTTGGAGCAAATGCCAGCCACGTGCCTTCCCAGCTAACAGAAGTTTTCCAGACACCATTGGCCATCCTCCAGTGAAGGTATCCGATTGCTGATGTGTTACCTTGGACACTTTATGGCCTTAAGACTGTAACTGTGTAACCAAATAAACTCCCTTTATAAAAGCCAATCCATTTCTGGTATTTTGCCAAAAGGTAGCATTAGCAAAGTGGAACATAGAAGAAAAAGGAATTCCTCTGACTCGTAGAAACAAAGTGCTTCCTGGAAGACGTGGCAGCCACACTGGGCTCCCAAGTGCACAGCAGATGTCTCCTTTGTGTCTGCACCCCTCCTCTGCCCGCCCCACATGCCCCCCTGCATGCCCCCCAGCCGCCCCCAACTTGCTGTGTGATTTGCGTCTTCTCCTCTTGGGATCCCTTCCCTCTCCCCCAGGACCATGGGGGTCTTAAATGCTCCCAAGGCCCATTTCAAAGGTGCCCCCACTGGGCCTCCACACCCCAGTGCCCCCCTGAGAAGTGAGCCATTCCCTTGGAGGCCCCCTGCCCATCCTCTGGGGAGGCTGTCGGCACTGTGCCCCGTCCCTGGGACCGGCCGCGTTGAGAGCAGAGCTGCTGCCTCCCTCATGGCACCCCAGGCCTGTGGGCTTGTCCCTCCCGTGGGGGTGAGGAGGGAGTGAGCCCCTGTTGGCCAGTGGGTGTGCGTCCATGGAGGGGAGCTCTCCCACCCCAGCCGTCCACCAGCTTATGGCCAGATGGCCACGGCTCGACCCAGCGGGCAGGGGCTCTGGTCTTTCCACCCAACCTGTTTTTGAGCCAAGCATCTCAGGGAACTTTCTGTTGCTTGGTGCACACTTTAGAACCTGCATAAGCACAGTCTGGGGCAGCAATGTGAAGCGTGAATGAGGGCGGCGAGCAGCTTGTTCCGAGGGTCGGGATGCAGAGGCAGCGGGCCGTGGGGGACGCTGTGCGTTGGGAGCAGACTTAGAGAAGATCACCTTTCTGTGTTCGGAAGGACAAGCAGCCTGGGGATGGGGAAGCCAGAGAAGGGAAGTAGGAAAAATGGGTGTTCTGAAGAGCAAAAAAAAAAATGGGATAAAACTGAAAAGCAAGTTCAGAGTTTGAAGCATGGAAATATGCATAAAAGAAGAGGCTGGAAGTATATGAATGTAGATGCTCTATAATTTTTTTAAAAAATTGAAATTAACTACAAAGGACAGATTCTTAAATTGAAGGATAGAGCTAAACCGCCGGGACCAGAGTGTGGTTTGTCGTGTGACGTGTGTGTGTTCCTTCTCCCACCCGGGCAGTGGACCTCCTGGAGCTGAGCATGACGAATGACGTTTTCCAGCAGCACCAGCTGAGCCAGAACGACCGGCTGCTGGGGGTACCCGACGTCGTCCGCTGCCTGACCACAGCCTATGAGGGCCTCGGGCAGCTGCACAAGGACCTGGTCAGCGTCCCGCTCTGCGTGGACATGTGCCTCAACTGGCTGCTCAGCGTCTACGACACGTGAGTGAGCGCTCGGCCCCTGTGCGCCTGGCCCGTGGCGTGTGTTGGTTCAGAAGCCCCTGGCATTTTTAAGTGAATTTAAAGGAAAAGTGGGTGTTTACTTTTAAATACTTTTCCCTGTGGATATTTTTATGTTCCTTTTGGAAATGAATGACTTTCCAAGTCATTGTGCTTCTAACCAACAACAGAACCAAAAAGAATGTACCTCGTTATTTTAAGATTTTGCTTCAGTTTATTTAGTCTTTTATTATTTTTTGCATTTTTATTCCTCTTATTTGTAAATGGTGATATATCAGAATATCAAACTTTCAGTAGTCTTCATCAAGAAGCTATGGGGAACCTCACGTAGCGGAGTCTAATTTCTTTATCTTTTGTAATGCTGTGTAGGATTCCTTCCTCCAAAAGATAAAATCTTATATTCCTTGTTATGAAAAAATTAAAATCATCCATTGGCTCGTAATAATCTGCTCTGCAACATTTGAATAACAACTTACTAGTGATTTTGAATTTGTATTTATATTTGAATTTGTTTTTGTAAAATTAGCTTTATTATTTAGTATAAAATCAGCTTTATGGCAACAATATATAATTTTAAAAAATAATTTGTGCCATAGGACACTCTAAAACTGGAACTGAACTAGTAATTCACTGTTCCTAAGGAGGCTTCTCAACTCCGTTAATTTGGCTCTCTCGAGTAAGTCAGTGCCTTGTGAAATAATCAATTCAGAAAGGCCTGCTGCTCCCACTTCTGCAACCTTTGGAATGATTTCGTTTTTCTAGCAGGGGCTTAAACTATGCCAAGGCAAAATAAGAGACTTAAAACCATCATTTTCTTCTCAGGCCCTAAAAGTCATTTTCCTTTAATTAGCCCTATGAAACTCTGTGTTCGTCAGCTTTTGTTTGATTTAGAGGGAAAGAAGGCATGCTAGTTGATGAATCACATGTGCTTCGGCAGCCTGTGGACTCTGCAGGAAGGCACCGATGACAATTGCTTTAGAGATGATCGAACTAAAATTTTGCTTATTTTTAATTAGAAAAAACATTTTTCTTTCCACTTTCAAAAATATCATGACAGCTTATTTTTTAAGAAATCAAATAGCCATTGTGTGCTGAAGGCTCTTAAAAACCTCTCTGAAGAGCAGACGGCAAGGCTGCCAGGCCGTCACCGTGGTGAACAGGGGTGCCCTGTGTCTGGTGTGCTGTGTTTTAATACAGTTTATTTTAGTGCAGATCTTGACCGTCCTGGGTAAAATACTACCACGAGCATTAATACATGACTAAGTTGCTCTTCAATATTTTTAAATCCCTAAAAGAGATACTTTCTGTAGTAAATTCACTGAAAAGCTGGTGGTTTGGTGTTTGAACTGCAACTGAATTTACCGTCCCAGGGATCCTGGCAGGTTCAGAGGGTCCTTGCGTGGAATGTGGTGGAGACGGCGCCTTCAGTCCTGGTCTGGGGATCTGGGCACAGGCTGGGCAGCCCGCGGGAAGTGTGAAGTTCTGCACCTCCTGTTCTAGGGCCTTCCGTGTTGGCAGTTTCCCCTTTCCACTGTCACGCGTGAACAGGGACCATTAACTCATTAGAAAGCCAGTGTCTCGACATTTCTCATTTTCCATCTTGTTTCCATGTCAAAGAACTGTAGTGGAGATGGGGCTGGGTCGGAAGATGCCTGTCCGTCCAGCTGTCTGTCTAGACAGGAGGACACGGATCAGCCCCCCACGGGGGTCTCTCAGTGGCGAGAGGTGATCGCCCAATGGCTAGCATCCCCTAAGAACTCTGGCTTGTCCATCAAGCCCTAGTTCCCTTGGAAAATGTGACGGAAACCCCCGCTGAGGACCACGACAGGTGGAGGCCCCCAAGCAGCCTGCACCTCGGGAGCGATGCCGTGATCTAACCACCCTTCCTGCAGCCCTTCCGATCTTCCTTCACGAGCCGGGCGTTGGCGGCTGCCTTGCTCAGCGCTGTAAGGAGCCGCTGGGACTGACATTTCAGCCTCACCCAGCTCTCCGCGTATGAACGATGCCCTTCCCCTAAGGCACGGAATTCTGGAGCTGGAAGAACTTGGGAGATTGTCTGTTCTGCTCTCTCCATGTTCCTTATTGAGAAACCGACCCAAGTGATTTATCCACAGCCGCCCACCGCGCGTCCTCAGCAGACAACAGAGCTGGGATTCTGGTGTTTTGATAGTCATGTGATTATTCTTCCCACATTGCAATATCTAGAAAAAACAGTACTTTTTTAATCATTTTAAGTAAAGTCTTTCTTTCACATTTTAACATGTACCCAGCTCCTCCAAATACTCTAAATTTTGTGGGGAAAGCACTCTATTTTCTTCTGCTGTGGATGAAATGAACCCAAAGTCCTGAATCTCACTGCTGTGTGACTTAGCAGCCACTTAACTTTTGACATCTCAATTTCTCATCTGAAAAACTGAGATAAAAATATCCGCTCTGCTTACCACATGTAATAAGGTGCCTGTGGGGGCAACCGAGCTAATAAATGTAAGAGGACTTTATAAATTACAAAGTTAAAATTGATTCCATTTATGATTCACAACCTCACCTCCAGCTTCATCTTCCCAGGTTAAAAAGTACTAATTTCTCAATCTTCCTTCTCAATTTAATGGAAATCAAATTTAAATCAGGATTTAAAGCAATAGTCTGGAACACTTGGTTTCAATATATCCGTCCCTCCAGAAACTATTAACCTTCTGTGCTGAATTCCGTCAGTGCAGTTCACTGTCTCAAGGTGGATATAATTTTAATTTTATGGGTAGACACCCTTCCAGGTGAGCTAACTTGGGGAGTTATCTAGGAAAGCTGCCAGGGAACCAGCCTGCACGTGCTCGCCGTGTGGCCTCCCAGGCCCCCGAGACCAAGTAGCACAGAGTGGGGGGCTTCAAACGACAGGAATGCAGTGTCTCTCAGCCGTGGTGGCGGGAAGCCCCTTGGAAGGCCCCAGGGGAGCTCCTCCCCGCCTCTCCCAGCTCGGGGGATGCTTGGGGCTCCACGGCCTCCGCGGTGGCTGCCTCACTCTGTCGCTGCCCCATCTGCACGTGTCCATCTTCTCTCGTATCTGTCTGTCTGTCTTCCCCTCTTCTCACAAGGACCCAGTCACGGGATTCGACCCTCTGCTCCAGTCTTGACTGGTTCACATTTCAGTGCCCCTCTCTCAGAAAGAGGCCCCCTCCCATGGTAGGGGCTGGAATGTCACCGTGTCCTGGGAGCCTAGCTCGACCGCAGTCTCCCTAGGAAACATCTGGCCACCTCTTGCCGGGCATCTCCTGGAACCAGAGCCTTCTCTCCTCTGGTCCTGGCATCTGGGCCACGTCCCCGTCACAGCCCCACCCAGTGCGCCCGGCCCTGGGTGCTCAGGGCTTCCGTCCTCGCATCAGGCTCGGCCTGCGACACGTGTCTTTCTGGGTAGCCCAGCCGTGCCTCTAGGTCACACTCATGGCCTCCAGCCCACATGGTGAGACGGTGCTACTCAGGCTGGCCTCTGACCCCTGGTGACCGCAATGCATCGGCCTCCACGGTCTGGCACTGAATTCCTTATGTCCGCACCCCGAGGCCGGCACGTGTCCACCTGTGAGGCCCTGGGCATTCTGCTCACCTGCCCAGCGGCTCGTAAGTGCATCGGGGGCAGGAATCACATGGCTTTGCTTTGTGCTTTGGTCCATTCAGCGGATAGGGCGATTCCAGGGTCACGGCTGGCCCTCGTGGAGGTCCCCGTCCTGACGGCCGGGCTGTCCTCTGCAGGGTCTGTGGGCCACCCCAACGCGCCCCTTTCCCTCAGGGCCTGCCCCATCCGCAGCCGCGAGCCTGGCCCGGGCCTGTTCATGCACTCAGCGTCGTCTTCCACTTGGCCTCTGACTGCATCCAGGAAACCTCCAGGAGACACACGTTTCTCGATTTCTGAAGGGAAAAAGGCAGCCATTGCCTAATCCATGTGATAATCAGGAAACTCCTAAAAAATATGAAATAGAAACACAATTTATAGCATAGCTCAGTATGGGATTAATTTGAAATTAGTGCTTCTATAATTGTGAAAAACTGGGATGACTACATTATCTTAGAAATCCTTGCAATAATGGCTATGTTTATTTTAAAATTTGGGAATGAATCATTTCACAGGTAAATTTGAATGTTGTGTGCTCACACAGTAAGGATTGAATAAGTGTGTTGGGTGTGATTTAATATAGAGTGTAGTCAGCTGAGAAATAAGGAGCCAAGCTGCCAGGCAACAAAGGCATTTACTGGGGTCTTAGAAGTGCAATTTGGGGAAAACGGCAGGTTCAGGAAGCAGCCCAAATCGTGTCCCACCTTGGCATTTCCGGGCAAGGGTTTTAAAGGAAAAGATTAGACTGGTTGTGGTTGGTGGATATTTGGGGAACTCCAGTTGGCCTTCAGGTTAGTGGTTAACTGAGTTCTTCATCTTGTGGTTTGTTTTATGGTCTGGGTGTCCTTGGGCTTTTCAGGAACATGTACTCGAGGCCTTTTACGTCGGCAGTTGGTGGTCTCTGCCTCGATCTGCCTAAGAGCCTCCTCCAACAGGACCTCCCGGCTCTGTTCTAAGTCTCTTAGCCACAGACACTCTATTTTGTTTTATTTCTTTTAACGATATAAACTCTACACTATTGATGGGCTATTTTAAAATTATATTTCATCAATCCCTAAGCCAGTTTTCTTTTTCTGTTTAATTTATATTTTACATGTCACTGTATCTCTACAGAAACTTATGTATTTATAATTTGAGAATGGAAGAATTTCAATTAGTAGTAATAGTAAAAATGTCAATAAAACCAATATTCAAATAGATTGCAATGAGACTACCTAAAATTGAACATACCACATACTTATCTGTTTTTTAAAAATGTAGAAGTAAATTTTATGTATTCATTTAATTATATGACCATTTAGCAATAGACTTTAAGTGTACTGTGCTTAGAAATTGAAAAAAAAAGTCATAAGAAAACAACAGTAAAAATCTAAACTGGAAACTGAACAGACTCTGAAGTAACGGGTAGCAGTAAAGGCTTTTCCTTCTGGGCAGCGTGCTCCTCCGTGGCGAGGACTGATATTCTTGATTCATCCAGTTTCTGCATTTTCCCCTGCCTACCCCAGGACCTAATCCAGGACTCACATTTGGTCAACAGCTCAGCAATTCTTTGAGACAAAATGGAATAAAAACAGCTCTCTTCTTATAAAGATGAAACAAAGGTTTTCTTCTGTCCACCTTAGAAGTGAAAATGAAATGGTTTTTCATTGGTACCGGGTGAAACGCTTTCCTGCTGTTGATCAGTTCATACAGTATGTATTTAATTATCACGTGACGCTGCTCAGGGAGAGATTCTGTACCTGCCAAGCCACTGAATGTTATCATCACACTTGTGATTTATAAAAACTGCATTGAAAAATATCAACGTAAAGGAAGGCAATTAGTTTTATGTTTTCTTTTCAGCAAGTTACCATAGATGGCTGATCTTCTAGTCAGTTCCCTTACATTTCTTTTTAGATATATCATAGCCCTTTCTTTCCGTGCTGAGTCACTTGCATATTCTGTGTAGTACTAGCTGTTTATTTTGGGTCTTTCAATTTCATTGTTAACAGGTACCTTTTAATTCATAGCATTTATAAGACAAACCTAGTTTCAGCTTTGCCATTACCATTTTCCCTTTGCTTTGATTCACTCTTCTCAGTTCATGTAATGTGCATAGGGTGACTTCAGGCTGCCAGTTCTTCTGGGGTAATTTAAACATATTAAAATATATCATCAGTCTATAGCACTGGGTTAGCAGTAATTGGTTATGAAATGCATAGATAAGGTAGAATCGAAAAAAGTTTTTCTTCCAGATGCAAATCTTTTTTAATGGCTTACCCTCCAGAAAATAGGTACCTAGAAAAAATTTAATACAGTGTACACAGTTTTAAGTGTATCTAACTCATTGAGACCCTTGTAATTTCAGAGGTCGGACGGGGAAAATCAGAGTGCAGAGTCTGAAGATTGGATTGCTGTCTCTCTCCAAAGGTCTCCTGGAGGAAAAATACAGATGTGCGTATGGCCTTTTCCAATCCCAGCAGTATTCTTAGTAATGACCATAGTGGTAACAGCAACTTATTGGGACCTACTTCATACAATTTACTAATATTAGTAGTCCCCCCGTTTTTAACCCTTCTGCACATGGACCAGGGAGATGGAGGGAGCTGGTGCCGAGGGGCTCGGACCTGTGTGAGAGGAGAGCTGATGATGGCTCCGGGAGACAAGGTGCCAGCTGCAGCTGTAGCTCGTTTAATTCTCCCCTCATGACATCCATTTTCCACAAGAAAATTAATGCCGAGATGGGTTCAGAAACTGGTCCCAGGGTGCACAGCAGTGAGCAGTGGGGCTAGGATTTGATCCTAGATATTGCTCACTCCAAAGCCCAAGCTCTTTAACATTTCTGTATCCTTTCTTCCAATGCTAAAAAAAAATTAAGATGGACTGGAAGTTTTATAGACATAGTCAGATAATAATCCTAAATAATTATATTTTGAAGTTGTGGCAAATTAAAAAGTGAAACTTTTATTGTTTGTCACACTTGTTTATATCCACCACATGAGTCAGCGTTGCCCCTTTAGCTGCTGCTAATGAAGGGTCTCTGGGCATCGGGGAAGGGCCAGGGCCTGGGGCCCCTGCCCTCCAGGCTGAGCTGCCCCCCTCAGGCTGAGGGTCTCGGGCTACAGCATCCCTTTGTCCCAATTGAGAGGTGATGTTACTCCCATTTTAGTTTAGAAAGCTGAAATTTAGCACGTTTTCTTCAACTGTAAAAGGAAGCTAACAACTCCTGTCTTGTAAGGACTCAGAGGTTGTACACTGAAGGTGTCTAGCGATAGCGTAGGGATTGCTGAATGTCCTCAAATGCTTCTCTACTATAAAACAGCTTTGATTTAATTTTGCCCATAAAGTAGGGGTCATTGGATTCTGCTGTGCCCAGACCCAGATAATTGTTTACAGGTACTTCCACATCTGGGGAGAGAGTTATGGCTAATTCATGAATGAAGAGAGATGAAAAAACAAGGGGGCACTTGATCCCCTGCCTGAACACTTAGCACGTTCTGCAGTGTATATGAACATATGTATATAAATTGTATCCCAGGATTGACTCTGAATTTCAAGTCTAGAATCTGGCGGCTCCCGTTTCTTGCATGTTACAAGATTGCCAGTGGAAAGGGGTGTGGGTTTTTGTGCAGTGAAAAGCACATTGCAGGGTCCCGGGACCACATGCCTGGAAGGGGTGAGAGCCCCTCAAGCCGGGCAGAAAAGCTTTGCACAGGGGCTTGTGTTTTGTGGCACTTAATCCAGAATTTAATTTAGCTGGATTATTTATCCTGATTTTAAATAGTCTTCAGTGACATAATGGTCAAAAAATATGGTTTCCAAAGTTAAAAACGTTCTCATGTCTACAGTAAGTGGGGGAGCGTCTGCACTGGGTGGACGGGGCGAGCGTGCTCTGCGACCTAGGCATGCTCCCGCGGGCACGTGGAAGCAGCGTTGTGAAAGGACTGCGATAGCAGAGGGCTGAGCTTTCTCAGAACCAGTGCAAACCCAGCCCCAAAGCTTGTCAAGAATCTGAAAAATGTGCACTCGGTCTGATTTCCCAGCCCAGTGATCTCCTCCCTTTCTTTTCAAGCTGATTATCAGAGGATGACCTGAGAGCAGAAGTGATACCATATGGTGGCTGCAGAAATAGAGCGATAAACAGGTCCCTCAAAATACACCATATGAAAGACAGCCTGTCCTTCATCTACACACGTGCTCAAACGTATCTGCGCTGCCTTATCTTTCAAATGATGAGTGTGTCTCCGCGTACGTCATCACACACACTCCCTTGTGCTATAGTGGACACGCTTTCTGCAAATGCCAGTAAACCTTCGTACAATTCCACATGAAATTTAAAAATTATGGAAGGGGAAGCAGAAGCTCCTGTAATGAAAATGTGAGCTATTTAATTTAATCCATGAAGTATGCCGTTTTAGGACTTAATTAAAGAAGAAACCTCTTGGGTTGAAATCCTTAATCTAAATCTTTACCATGAGTGTTGAGACTGGAAATGTTGTAGGGTTTTATTTTTTTACTCTGCAGTCCTTAACAATTCTGACTTCAGTTTTGATTTCCCCAGTGATAACAGAGCACATCCTCATTATTTCCTTGGTTAGAATTAACATTCAAGACAGTTTGCTCTTTAAACTCCGTGGCAGAGGTGCCTTCCCAGGTCAGCTGGAATCCATCGGAAACTGATTTTGCGATGGCCACATCAGGTTCCCGCCACCCCTCCCTTGCTTCCGGAGCATTCCTGAGAGCCTTGGTGAGGGTCTAGACTGTCCTTCGGGCTTATGCCTGGCAGCTTATCTCTTCAAAACCACATTCTCACATCACCCTCTGAATACCCATCTGCTGCTCTTGGGTGCAGATTTATTGGAGTTTCTGGGTCTCAGATTGGAACTTCTCTCTGCCCCAGTCCCCACATCTGGAGCCTGCTTTTTTCCTCTGACTGTAATATCAAAATAGGGGCCTTTACAGGAATTTAGAAAGATGACAAAATGTTTAAGGAATCTTTTTTCCCTGTGTTTTGTGAGTATTTTGCCCAGTGATGTATTTCTTGTAAAAGGCACTAAAGGGGTCCTCAACCTTGAACAGAGTTACCAAATAACCCAGAAGCTCCACTCTTAGGGATATACCCAGGAAGTGAGAGCAGGGGCTCAGACAGATGGCCACATGCCAAAGGGCTCAGACAGACAGATGGCCACATGCCAGTGCTCACAGCAGCCTTCTCAGGTGAGCCGGAAGGCAGAGCAGCCCGAGTGCCCATCAGCAGATGAGCAGATAAACAGAATGTGGCCTACCCACACCATGGAGTTGGATTCAGCCACAAACAGGAATAAAGTTCTGAGACCTGAGACAGTGTGGCTGGAGCTGAGTAAAAGAAGCAGCCACAAAAGGACACGTGTGGCCTGGTTCCTCCAGTATGAAACAGCTGGAATAAGTAGATGGGGGTGAAGGGAGACTAGCGGGTACCGGGGCACGAGGAGAGGATGGGTCAGTGCTTAATGGAGTTTCCGTTTGTGGGGATGGCAGGGCTCTGCAAATGCACGGTGGTGCAGAGAGCACGGCATCGTGGATTTGATGGATACTCAAAAATGGCACAAACGGCCAGTTTTTAGTGCTCCACTTTCCCGCGCTGGAGTTTGCAGGACGGGGCAGCCTTGAGCCGCCCGCCTGACCCGGCCTCCCCTCGCAGGTCTCTTCAGGGAAGTGGCCGGGCCGGCCGAGATGTGTGACCAGAGGCAGCTGGGCCTCCTGCTCCACGATGCCATCCAGATCCCCCGGCAGCTCGGGGAGGTGGCGGCCTTCGGCGGCAGCAACATTGAACCAAGCGTCCGCAGCTGCTTCCAGCAGGTGGGCACAGGCCGGGCACCCAGGAGGGCCGGGGTGACTCAGTACATACTCACTAAAAAAATGAATAACAAATGCCCTGAGTTCCTCAGAGGTAACAATGGATATATATAAATTATAGGTATATTATTGAAATAACAGTATTTTCTTTGAGAATGTGCCTATGAAAGGAAAATTATGTACAAAGCTCTATGCTGTTGTAACTAATTAATTTTAAATTGGAAAGGAGCTTAAGTTTCTTTTTAATGTTGGCTGTCCATAAAGACATTTTAGGAATGTTACTGCTGATATTATACCTATGCATTAAGTAAAGATTACAGATATTTTGCTAAAACTTATCCGATGAATTATCATTGCTGAGGAAAAATATGCTCCCACCACATCTTTAGGTAGGATGAATATCGTGGGTGATTATATTTTAGAATGACCCTTTCTGTAGTTTTAGAGGTACAAAAAATACCAAATGAAAATTGTGGGTATGATTTAGTCGTGTGTTTTGGTTCATCGAGTGACTTCAGCAGCAGGAGAATAAGTTGGTGCCACTTTAACCCCACACATAGGAAACTGCCGAGTATTAGGGTTCAGAAGGGCTGAGGGGTTCCACACAGTCCGTTGTAAGTAACCTGGAAGCTGCCGAGTGCGCTGGTAGTAACACTTGCCCAGTGTGGTGATTTAATGGGACGTAGCAGAACACAGAAATAACAGTTCCTGGTTAGTGTTTACAAGGGGTCCCCACCTGCCGAGTTTTAAGTGAGTCTTCATTTTCATAAATTTCCATTTTCTTAGAAGAATGGGTTTTATAGGATTAAAATATTTAAGTGAAACTGTTACTTAGAATTGTGTTTTTTTAAATAAAGAAATCGAGTATTATAAGCTCTGAGGACTTTTTTTCTTCTCCCTATATAATCATTTCTGCTGTCCGTATTTTTATATTCTAGAATATTCTCACTTTATGAATCTTAACGATCTTTCAACTTAGCTGACCTGCAGGAATTATGTAACGTTCCTTTTACTTCTGCACAGACTTTTGCAAGGCTGTAAAGCCACACCGCTGGCTGCGGTTTAAAGGAAGGCGTTTTCTTCCCTTGTAACACGCCTGTTTCCCCAGAACAACAACAGGCCGGAGGTGAGCGCGAAGGAGTTCACCGCCTGGATGCGCCTGGAGCCGCAGTCCATGGTGTGGCTCCCCGTCCTGCATCGCGTGGCCGCGGCGGAGACGGCGAAGCACCAGGCCAAGTGCACCATCTGCAAGGAGTGCCCCATCGTGGGCTTCAGGTGAGGGCCCAGGTGGGGTCGGCACTCGCGCCCCGCTGCCCCGCGCCCGCCCGCCCGGGGCTGCCCGCCGCGCCCCCCCGTGCGCCTCCCCGCAACGCCCCCCCGTGCGCCTCCCCGCCGCGCCCCCCCACGTGCGCCTCCCCGCAACGCCCCACGTGCGCCTCCCCGCCGCGCCCCCCCACGTGCGCCTCCCCGCAGCAGGCCCCAGGCTTGGGCAGCATCGCCGTTGCCGTCGCTGCCTGCGCCTCTGCTCCGGAACCGGGCGCCCGCGGGTGTCTGTTCACACCCCACAGGGGCGCGCCGGCCTGGTGTCTGACGGCCCTGGGGAATTCGGGGGGTGCCGAGGCCTTTGGGGTGAGGCTCGGAGCAGAGGCAACACTGAAATGCTGACTGAGGGGCGACCACTTGCTGCTGTTCCTGCCCACTTCCCGGGAGCGGAGCTGCGCCCGGCTGCAGGCGACCGGCGTGGGCCCCGCCGCGGGCCGAGGCTTCGCGCGCTCGGGGTGGCCCCGTCCGGGGAGGACGCAGCGCGGGGCGGCCCTGGACGGCGGGTCCAGCCAGCGGGGCCGGCGTTTGTCGTCGCTGTTGATAGGCGCAGCGTCTTACAGGGCTTCGGCCGCCCCCGGACCTGCAGCGGGGCTGGGGGCCGTCGGGAGGCTGCGGCTGCGGGGTGGGGCGGGCGGACGGGCCCGCAGGAGCAGGTGGAACGGTCGGCAGGAGCCTGGAGCCGAGGACCGGGCCGGGACGTCGAGCGAGCGCGGGCAGGCGGGTGGGAGGCGGCTGCGGGGGCGCCTGGCCTGAAGCGCGGGGGGCGGGGGTGGCAGCGGGAAGGGGAACGGTGGGAGGGGCCAGCGCGGGCGCTGGGGGGAGCACAGTCCGGGGAGACCACCGCTTACCGAGCGCCCGCCGTCTGCCGGGCACTGTGCCCTGTCTCGCTTGCCCGCCGTGTAACCCTGCAAGACCCACCGTCTCTCGCTTCACCCGTGATGAAACCAAGACCTGCAGGCGCGACAGCGCACCCTGGGCCGCCGGCGCGTGGAAGCACGTCGGGAGTCGGATCGAGACCTTTTTATTCAGGAGTCATGTTCCTAATCAATATGGTTTATAAAAGCAGGGTAAATTCTCAGAGTGAAGAGACTCGATTTTAGAATGCGATAGGATGATATTGAACAGAGCAATTGATTTAGAATATTGATTGTTAGACAAAATATGTTGCTCTGTAGGCAAAAGTAATGCGAACCCACAGGAAACGTCCAGGTTGATCAGTGTAGGAAGAGTTGGGAAGAGTTGGGTTTGTATAAAATCATCGTCTGTGGCCCTTACTCCTTCCCAGAGACGCATCCAGGACCCAGGTCAAAGCACAATTCGTCTTTGATTGCTCCTTTACAGCTTCATTTCTTAAAACACTTTTGACCCTAAGCTACTGTTGCTAAGCATGAAGGTTTCGTGAGGCTGGGCTGTGGGTACGTGGCCGTGCATTACATTCCTCGCCCCTCGAGAATGAGCTGGAGCTACCTCACGGGGGAAGCACTCGCGAGGAGTGATGGAGGGTGAGCGGCGTTCACGCTGAGCTGGCCGTTATGTTTCTGGGGCTCATCTGAAACTCACCGTGGATGTCGCCAGAATAAAGACATAGGATGGACCACGGCCGGGGTCCGGGCTGCAGGGGCCTGGCCAGGAGGCAACACTGGGGCTGCTGCCCACGTGCTCCTGGGCCTTCCTGAACCTGAGTCTGCCCATCCCCAAACCCCCGGCCTCCTTGTGGGTTAACTGAGGCGGTTAACACATGGGCAGGGCTGGCTTAGTCCACTGCACGGGCAGGGGGCAGTCGGCAGGTCACCAACAGCACCGCCAGAATGCCGCGCGTCACCGGACTCTCCCGTCAGGTGGAAATTGCAGGGGTTTTAGGCCTCGACAAGGTGGAGCAGGTAAAGGGCTACTCATCTGCAGCTACAAGAAGTAAGCAGCAGATGCGGAAAGGAAGACAGAGGTGCCTGTGCCCCCAGACACCCTGAGCTTCGCCCAGCTGTCTCTGTAGCAAGCCGCCTCTTTAGACATGTGTTTATTTTCTCTGAAACTTTTATAAATACTGGGAAAGCTTTTTTCTAATTGCTTCCAAATTAAATTTTAATGAAAGCCTGGCCTTACGGAATGTTCCCTGAGCTGGGAATGCTTTCAGCCAGGATCACATCCAGCTGCCGGATAGTGGAGAGAACAAGCTGGAGGTGTACCTTCCCTCCAGGTGAGAGAAATCCAGAGGAAGCAGTGCCAGGCGGCCTGGGCTCTCTGTGCCCACCTGGGTCCCGGGCTCCTCCTCTCTTCCTGCCCCCAAACTTGTGACCTCCATCTTCAAGGTCCCCTTACGCTGGCAAGAAACCCCAACAATCCACCCCTCCTCCCCAAGACTTGGCCTCGTGTTGCTTTGCTCCCCTCTGTCCCCAAGAGAGGCGAGAAGCATATTACAGCAGACACTGCCCAGTGGCCACAGGGAGGACCGAGGAGGACAGCGGGTGGCTGCCAGCCACAGGGACATGAGCCAGACCGAGCCTCTCCAGAAGGGAGCACACCAGCCGGGCCCTGGTCAAGAAATGCCGGGAATGTGGGGGCCGGCGTCACCCCAGGGGCTTCCCTGCCAGAGGACGCTGCTGGAGGGGACGCAGATTGACTTTCTGCAGATGGGTTTGTAAGTGCTTTGGCAGGGGGCTTTAGAAGCTGCTCAGCACTGGATAGTTTACGATGTTAACCTCAATGAATCTTATGCTTTGTTTCTGTTTTCATCCCTAGTCCTTTATTTTTCAATGTTTTCAGAATGCCTGATTTACATTCTTGGTGAACACAGAGGCTTCAGGGAAGATGGTTTCCACTCAGACCCTTGGACACTTAACTTCTAGAGCTTCACTCCCCTAAATAAGATTCCACAAATGAAAGTTTATGCTCAATGTCAATCTTATGCAAGAGAGTTTAAAACCCTACTTCTGTTCATGAACGCATTATGATCCAGGTTTTATTGAGTTTGTTTCTTTATTCCTGGGTATTTCTTACTTTAATCTTTTTTCTGATGACTAGTTTAAACAAAATGTGAAAATGCCTTCATAAAATACAATGCCTTTTGAGGGAATTTGGAGATTCCTTCCTTATTGATGATATAATTGATACTCTGAAATTTGATATCAAGGTAATAAACGCAACTCTCTTCTCTTCCCATAACATCTTTGTCTTCCCATCATGTTCAAACATATAGAAGCATGTTTTAAAAACTTGAGCTCCCCAAATTTAAACTTTTCTTTTTCTACTTGGGAGTTGGTTTCATTAACTTCCCTTATGAAATTCAAGATGCTCTGTGTCCTAATTTGGAGCTAAGCTAAGCAAATCCCACCTTTGGGGGAAATTTACCTTTTATTTCCGGAGTGATCTGAGTGAATGAGATTGCTTACCGCAGTCGATGGGCTGGTGTGAAGTCCTAGGCCCGCGCGCCAGTGACCCTTCCCTTCTGCCCTCCAGGTACCGGAGCCTAAAGCATTTCAACTACGACGTCTGCCAGAGCTGCTTCTTCTCTGGGCGAACCGCCAAAGGCCACAAGCTGCATTACCCAATGGTGGAGTACTGTATCCCCGTGAGTGCCCAGCCGGGGGGCTTGCGCCTGATTTTTGGTCATGGGTCATTGACTGCATTGCTTTTGAATTAACTGGTGTCTAAACTTTCTTAAGTTTTCTGGAAGAAAAATATCACTTATAAGATTGCTTTGCCATATTTTTGTTTTTGTTTTGTTTTCTTTTAAGTAAATACATCTAGGTTGAATTATCTTGCCCTTACAGAATAATTACAATTTTCAGAAAGATTTATTTATTAAACGGTTTTCTGTGTTCTGATTTTAAACTTAACTTTCCTGGTAGCAAACTCTTTAAGAGCTCACAATGACCCACTTTGAAAATGATTCTGTTTGATGACAAATCACATTTCCTCTGGACATATTTAAGACATTTTCATGGTTCAATATTATATTCACGTTAGTAAAAATGTGAAAAATGGAGAAATTAAAAGTATCCATACATCTAGCTCCCAAATAAACCTCCTTCCAATAATTTCCATGTCTCTGATTTTAAGATTTTTATTTATTTTATATTTATGTCATTTTGATCCTAAAATCCAAATCTTAATTTGACCCAAAATGTTCACTAAACATTTTGAATCACAAATGTTCCTCCAAGTTTTCATCCAGTATAATTTTCCTTGGTTATGAACTGTTTAATCGAGTGGATTACTGTAATTGACCTATCCATTCCCTTAAATTTGGGCATTTAGCTTTTTTTCAGTTATCTGATGTTATATAAACAACACTTATAAAGATCTTTGTGAAGATAGCTCTTCTCACATATTGTATAGACTGCATTTCCATAGGATGACGCACTACAAGTAGATGATCTGGGTTAATGAATATGAGTATTTTTGTGGCCAAAATGCTTGATGCCAAGTTACTTTCCTGCCGAGCTGTACACCACCCTATGTTCTCATCACTCTTCTCGTGTGTCAGTTCTCCACCCCCTGGCATCACGGCCTGGTTCTTGCCTCTCAAGTTTTACCTTACGTGGTTTTCAGTAGTGGCAGTCTCGAGTCCTGTGAGGTACCTGGTGGGTCCTGCGTAACTGGGTCCCTCAGCTCTGTGAGTTTAAAATCTTGACTTTTTTAAAAAACTGTTATATGTGTGGGTTTGCAGAACAATCAGGCATAAAATACGGGATTCCCATAGGTCACCCTATAATTGGTGGTGTGCGTTTGTGACAGCTGATGAAAGCACATTTCTGTAATTGTACCATTAACTATGTCCATAGTTAGGGTTCACTGGGTTCACTGTTGGCAGTTCCATGAATTTTTTTTTTAATTTTCGTTTTATTACCGTACATATAACCCAACATCTCCCGTTCTAACCACATGCAGATATGTATTTCAGTGCTGCTAATTAGGCTCACAGTATCATGCTTCCATCATCCTTTTAAGTTCACCCGGGGCAGTCAACTCTGAGGACAAATGAACATTATCCCAAACCCCAAAACACTCGTCACAGGAACCCAAAGGCCAGTTTATCACTTTGCACTGAGGAATATAATTGCTCAGTGTCCACAGGGTTTGCACCCATTCCAATATCTTCCTTTTTCTATGAGGAAACTGAACCAGTATCACAAAGGTTTTAGGGTAAAGAAATTAACTGAGCTTCGTGGAAAATGTCATCAAACCTCCCATCTGTGCTTCTGGAATCAGCCTGGCTGCCATGAATTCTTTTCACTGGTGCTCAGGTCACACTTAGAATCACTGATACCCTTAATGTCTCTCCTCAGCTACCATTTTAAAATAAAATCTGCAAATCACCCCAAACTCCCCTTGTTACCCAGTGCTCGCAGGGTAGCTGTCGTGCCTTGTAGGGTTCCATTATCCGTCATACGGGGATGACTTCCTCTTTGGCCCTGTCTGGTAATCTCCTCAGCAGCCTACTGATAAACCATTTCTATGGCAGGTTATTTCCCTTATTTGACCTTACAGCTTTTTGTAAAATAACTAGAGAGATATGCACACTGAGTCTTTAAAGGGCACACTCTTGCATTTGCTAGTAGTGAATTCCTTAATTTAACCACTTTCCAACATGGCTGCCTTTCTTTGTAGCTGCATTCTTTGAATGTTTGCTGTCCTTTTTAAAGTGATCTTTATTTCTGGTTCATCCAACTTTTACCCAGCGTTCCTCAGCTCATTGAGATCTGCCTGTAAAATGAGCTCGAATGTGAACTTGTTCAGGGCAGGGATATTAGCATCAGCACCACGTAAGTGTCTGGTGGCCCAGCCTTTCCCGCATGGCTCTCGATGTTGGTGTTTCCCACGGTGTTTTATGACTGATTCTGAAAGGGCTCCCACCACATCCCTGACTTAGTCACCTTCCTCTTGAAGTTCTGTACCTGAGCCAGCTCTCTGCAGTTTATAAGCCTTGTTTTGAACCTTCAAACTCATTTCTTATCCCCAAATCCTGCACCAAGCATATTAGCTGTTAACGTATTATCTGTGACAATGTTTGTCTGCAGATACAGGGAGCTAGTGGAGTAAGCTGAGCTATCGTGATCTATGAGGCATTTTACGATATTTATAATAAAGCATTTAGATGAGGTGCAAATTTTCTTTTCACTAGGAAATCATTTTTCTTTTTAAACTCTTATCCCCTGCATGCCACCCCATCCCCCGGCCATTGCAATATTCCAAATTGGCACATATCAGAATTCTTTCATGGGGCGCTACATGAGTTCATCTTCAGGAAACAACACGATGTGCACTGAATATGATGCCCTTCACCTTTCTGTCTCCTTTCACCCAAACCCCACCTTTCCACAAGTGCAGCAGAGTCTGACTCTGTGTTTGAAATCTCCTTGAGCTCTCTGGCTTCCCGTCAACCTCACACTTCCTTCTGCATCCCCACTGCAGTCTGAATGTCTGCGTATGCGTCTGAGTCTGGGATGTCGCAGATTGTTTCCTCACAGTTGGAGCTTGGCCTCCCCAGCCGTCTTTAAAATCCCTGGGAACGCCACAAATCTTGTACTTTTCTCACTATACTTGGTTAAATCTGTCTTATACAGTCTAGACCAACTCAGATCTGTCATTAAACAGACTAATTACAGGTATAAAGCTGGAAACCCTCCAAGAGGTCATCTAACTCTCCTCATTTTAAAGAAAATCTAAGTCTTAGAGGAGGGAAGTGATTTATACCAAGTCAGTACCATGGATTTGATGATTCAGTTAGGGAAAACAAACACATGTACGCACACTTCAGTGGATATTTGTGGGGGGGGGGGTGGAGGAAAGGAAAAAAGGAAGGGGACAAAGGGAGGGAGAGGAAGGGAGAAAGAAATTTCTTCTTTCTGCTTTTCTACCCTCTGTAATTCCTCTTTAACAATAAAGCAATAGACCATTACTGACTCATCAGGTAATAAAAATAATTTATCAATTTGCATGAATTAGCTTTTTGTTGAAATTATTTTCTCCCAAAAGTAAGCAAAAAATGTAGATATTTTCTAAACAATCTCCCTCATCACTCACATTTCCCTGAAACGAGAAATATACTCGATTTCAGTCCCTGTGCCGTAATTTTAACACATTAGCTTAAAAGTGTACTGGCATATTACATTTGTTGGGTGCCTTGTTATGTAGCAGGCATTTAACAGGAGACTGGAGATGCAAATACAATAAAATATAATGAGGCAAGAAAAGGCCTCTAAGTGGAGAAATTAAGCCTATTGACCATGATTTCAAATGGTTCAACCTAAGGATCAAGACACTAGCCCAGTTTTTGGTGAGGTTATCTGTGCATTACATGTTTGAATTCAGGTTTTATCATGTGTTTAAAAGGTAGTTGCATTTTATATTAAAGATGGTCTGATTTTAAATGTCTTTTTATTGGAATAAGAGTTTATGATCATTTAATTTCATACTGAAAAGCACCCCAATTGGATCTTTTTAAAATTTTCTTTGTTCTCTTGAAATATTATTGCAAATAACCAAAATTCAATTCAAATTAGAGATATTTTTATATATTCCGACATATAAAAGGCATTCCTTCCTCAAGTGAGGGATGATGGATCCACCATGTGGTAACCCAGAGTCCATGAACCAGGGTGCAGAGGGGAGCCGGGGAGCATCCGGCTCGGAGAGTGGGAGGGCTCGGGGCAGCCGCTGGGACTGCTATGGGCAGCCTGTGGCCATGGCCCTGAGCAGCTGACCTGTGCTGAGCTGGCCGAGAGGGAGTTTGTGACGTCATCCCTGCTCGGCATGCCCTGCTGGAAGGAAGGGGAGGAAGATTTCAGGGTGGCTGGGGGGCGAGAGCTCAGGAGCTGGGGGACGGTGGGAGACAGGCCAGGGGTGCCTGGCCACGAAGGTTTCCTGAAGTGAGAGATTGGTCTGCGGGGTGACGAGACCTGAGGCCCGGCCGCCCGGTGTGTGGTTGAGCTGGGACATCGAGGCCTTAGGGACGAGGTGGTGATGAGAAGGTCTCCACAGGCCTCCGGAAGTGGAGGATGGACAGGAGTGTTGGGGTCATCGGGTGGGACACTGCCCTCGCTGGGTGGGGACAGGAGCAGTGGGAGAGGGGAGGGGAGCCCTGATCTAGCTGGCGAGGGCAGCGGCCGGAGCCTGCAGGGTTTGCTGGGACAGGCGGTGTCTGAGGGATGCATGGACTCGGGGAGAAGCGTGGTCAGCAGCCTCCAGAATTCCAGCTGTGGCGGTGGATCCGCCGCAGAGCTCCGTGCCGGCCGGCTGGCATCGACAGACCTGCTCGTACTGCGAGCCCACCGAGGAGAGGGGAGGAAAGGAAGAAACCACGTTAGTGGGAACCAAGCTAGTAATGTAATAGCATTAAAACAGATTTCTAATTGCTTTTTTAAAGCAAGGGTATGTTGCTTTTAAAGCAACAGTTCAAGCACATTCTTGGGGATATTGGTTGATGTATAAGGAAATAAACCAAAATTTTGTATTTTCAGAGCTTTTAGAAACTGTGGAAGAAACATAATTTTCTACTGATAAAAATAGAAAAAGTTTTCTCTTTTAATTTAAAAGCTAAACCACAGCTTTTCTTTAGGAGTGTATGTCATTGGCAAAAAATAAACCAAAACAGAAAGAAATAATCAGGTTTTCTGTCCACCCTTCTCCCACCCCTGCCAGCGTCAATGCATTCCTGGGGCTATAAAAATCAAATTTAAGGAAATGGTGAGGCGCCCTGTGGAGGCGCCCTGTGGAGGCAGTGAGGTCTGCCTCTGGCATCTCGCTCCTTGAGGGGCCGTTGGTCCCTGGGCCCGCGTCACTGCCCTCCCCACCTCAGGAGGCAGCTGCTTTCCAGTGTTTTCCCAGAAAGTCCCGTGATTTCCACAGTGCCATTAGCTTTTGTTCCAGTTTGCTAATGCTGCCAGAATGCAAAACACCAGAAATGAATCGGCTTTTATAAAGGGGGTTTATTTGGTTACACAGTTACAGTCTTAAGGCCATAAAGTGTCCAAGGTAACACATCAGCAATCGGGTACCTTCACTGGAGGATGGCCAGTGGTGTCCGGAAAACCTCTGTTAGCTGGGAAGGCACGTGGCTGGTGTCTGCTCCAAAGTTCTGGTTTCAAAATGGCTTTCTCCCAGGACGTTCCTCTCTAGGCTGCAGTTCCTCAAAAATGTCACTCTTAGTTGCTCTTGGGGCATTTTTCCTCTCTCAGCTTCTCCAGAGCAAAAGTCTGCTTTCAACGGCCATCTCCAAAATGTCTCTGTAAACTGCAGCTCCTCTCTCAGCTCCTGTGCGTTCTTCAAAGTGTCCCTCTTGGCTTTAGCAAGCTTGCTCCTTCTTTCTGAGCTTATACAGTGCTCCAGTGATTTAATTCAGACCCACCCTGAATGGGTGGGGTAACACCTCCATGGAAATTATCCAATCAGAGTCAGCACCCACAGTTGGGTGGGGCACATCTCCATGGAAACACTCAATCAAAGAATTGCAGTCTAATCAATAGTAATATGTCTGCCCACACAAGATTGCATCAAAAATAATGGCATTTTGGGGACATAATACATTCAAACTGGCACAGCTTTGACAGTGAAGTTGGGACAGAATGCACTTTACTTCCTGTGGCTTAGTGCCCTCCTTGCCCTTGACCTCTTGGCGATTCGGCTAATGCTGATTTTTTAGTTTCATAGTTTCCATTAGGACTTGAAAGGCTCTGAGCTTTTTGTATGGATTTCATCCTAACCATAGATTTCTATGTGTCTCAAATTCAACCTGTTGAAATCAACGAGATGTAAATAAAAACTAAGAGGTTATTTTGCAATTTAGAGAAAAATAACTATTGAGAGAGTCTTTGAGATGAGTCCTATGATATTGAGATGTGCTGCTCAGAAGTGCGCAGGAACCATTAAGGAACCCGACTTGTATATTTAAAAGATAAATCTTGTGCAGGCTCAAGCGATGGTATTCAATTGCTGCTCATGTGCCAGATACCTGTGTTGTTTCTTGTATAACATTGATTTTCCTCTTGTACTTGTTTGTTTTCTTCTGGGTAGCTTATACGTATTGGTATTTAACAGTTAGAAGTATGTCAGGAGGCTTTGTTAGGAAATTAGGTAAGAATATCATCCCATGTGAATTCATCCCGTAGAAAAGTTGTTGGTAGATTAAAAACTAACATGGTTTTATTTGTTTCTTTTTGTGTTTTGTTAAAAGAGTCCAGTGATTAAAGTTGGCTGTTGGGCCTCTCAGTTGTTTGGCATCTTTGTAAGTGGTCCTGTCGGAGCTGCTCTCTGGAGCTTTGTTCTTCTTGTGCGTGGTTTCCGAGCTGTGTGGGTTTTGTCCTGAACTCCGGGTTCCCCTGCGCCCTGCCTCGCTGCTCTTTGTGATCCATGAATCATGAGACTTCTCAGGCACCTTCCGATGTTTCTCAGTCGTGCGTAGGCGTCGGCAATTTAAGATAAGACCGTGCAGCTGGACGTGTGAGTGGGGACAGACAGAACCACGCATGCATCTGTGCAGCTGTTCAGACGCAAGCAAAGGACGGAGGAGCTCGGAGTCACTCTCCGTGTGAAGTAGGCATTTCTCCACCAAGGAATACCACGAAGGAGAGTTTACCATTCTCCCGCCGTCCTCATTTTGGTTGGCAGTGGAGAATCTCAGGAGTGAAAATTCACGTTTCCAGCTTACATGAGGTTTTGTTAGGGTTTGGTAGAGGGATGCTCTGATTCATGCCAGCATGGATTTTATAATTCAGTGATGCTCTCTCCTACTCTGTCTGTTCGTCTGTGTGAGTGGTGGGGTTGCTAACTCACCATCGCAGCCCGTGAAGAGACTGGGGCCACTTTCTGAGGCGGAGGGTTTCAGGGCTTAGGTCTTTGGGTGAGGATGGAACACGCTGCCCTTCCACGTGGGGCTCTACCCCCCTCCCCAGCACCGGTCACTTCCCCTGAAAATGGAACAGTGCCAAGGTTTCTAAGAGAAACAGTCCATAGCCATCGACTAAATGTCTCTAATTCATTCTGAACTTTCCCTTCTTTGTAAATGAGGTGCCGCTAAGTTTCCACGTGACTTCTTTTCTAATAATGCATACTGAAATGTCACTTTCATAACTTTTAAATTACTTATATAAAACATGTCTCTTATTAGAAAAAACTAGAAAAACATTTGTGAAAGAGTAAAAAGAAAAAAATTAAAATTGCCAGATAGTCAATCACCCAGAGGTAACTACTCTTAAAATTTTGGCAATTGGACTGATTTACTTTTTAGTCCTTTTTATTGTAAGCTGCAAGACAGATACATATAACCACACAAAACAAATGGATAGCTTAATGGAATATTGGGTGAGAACCTCCCAGGTGAGGGAACAGGGCTTTGCCAGACATTCTAGAAGCCCCTTTTCTGTACTCTTTTCCAGGAATAACCCCCTTGATTTTTATAAATAACTAAATTTATAAATACCCACTATCTTGGTTTTTATAAATAACATACAAATTGCATTTGTAAATTACTTTTATCACTCAACTGTCTATCCCATTTAAAAGTATCAGCTGTTTAATCTCCAGGTTCCTCCTCCACGACCTGACAGTTTATCTGACATTTCCTTATAGTTTGTTATCTGTTGAAAAGCTCAGGAAGTTTGACGGCGGCTGTGTCTCTCTGGTGCGGCCCAGAGACCGCCTGGCCGCAGCGTGATCCTTTGGCGAGTCTCTTGGGAATGTCCGGAGGGTTAGAAGAGGCCACGATGACTTGTCATCTCTCAAAAATGAGCTTGGCACTGTTCACGCAAAGTGCTGTGGCCCGTACACCCACTAGGGTGGCAAAACGGCGATGCTCTAGTTCCGTCGTTCGTTTTAGCTGAAATGCTTGACCAGAAACATATCCGCGCATCTACTGTGTGGCTACCTGGGGGTACAGTTCAGTCAGGAAAGGCCGGATAAAGGTTTGTTTTCCCCTTTATTGACCTGTTTTCAATAGAGAGAATTGGTTTCCTGTCATCCTCTGAAAATCCTCAGTTCTTTTGTTTTTGCATATCATTATGAGCTCACAGATTTTTACATATTTGATGGATTCCAACCAACTGAGAGTGCAGGAAAGTACCTTGTAAGGTGCAGAGTTCTTTGTTAATAAATTTTTCCCTCATTTCATCAATGGGATCTATGAAATCTTCTGCCATCCTTTTTGTTCTTACAGCAATAAATGAAAACTTAGACTTTCAAGAAATGCATGAATAATTTAAAATATTGGATAATTTATTTAGTAATGAATTTTCCCTTCAATTTCTTCTTCAGATCACAATAGTAATAGTTACTTGTTTAAAAAATTAAAGTATTGTACCTAGCATGATTTTAGAGTTGAGTTTGATTACCTTCATTGAACTGTTTTCTTTTTTCCAAACCATATCACTGATGCTATAAAATAAGAAGTATTAGCTGCTGTCATTAGATAGTAAACTTAACCAAATATGTAAAAGTATCCTTTAACATTATTAGCAAGAAAGTGGGCTTAATTCCTAGTCTTGGCCCTATCCCAACTCAGAATCATGTTCTGCTAACCAAATATAACCTCTGGTTCCCGTGAGATGAATTACTTTTCACCTTTTAATATTACATAAACTTTATGGCTCTAGTAAGTTTAATGCCCTTAGATGACAACTTTTGGTGGTAGTTCTTTTTTTACTTTTTATGAAAATTGATGAGGAAATTAAAAGATTCTATTTCTGTATGAGAGTACACTATTTTTGTTTCCCAAATATCAAATTTGAGATTTATCTGAAACTCAGATTTTATTTCAGATCCCACTATAACTTTGGGGGAGGCAGGTAGGATTTTTTTGTGGGGGAGTATTGATTCTTGACTGGTTTTTTTTTTAATTTTACATGTCTTGACTGTATTGGGCGAAAGAATAAAGTGGTTATAGAATTGGCCTTGCACTTTTGAGTGCTGAGGCATTTTTCTCCCAAGCAAGTGTTCATGTTGGGAGGAGAGAAGCTGGATGGGGTGAGGCAGGGGTGTGGGGGGCTGGCCCCTGCCCCCCGACCTCCCCCCCACCCCCCTCACTCAGGGCTGTCTGTTCTCAACCATTTAGGAAAACAGTTGAGACTGGGAGGCCAATGGCAAAGCTGCCGAAAACATGGAGCTGTCCTGGCTGGTCTTTTTTTTTCTTTTTAATAAAGTGAAAATTGATGAGTTGGGGGCCATGAATACATGGACATACTCCAGCCTCCTCTCTGCTCTGCAAGTCTGGAGAATGACGTGTCCCCTAATTGTTTACGAGAAGCAGACATTTCCGTAGGATGGTAGCAGTTGTAAGGAGCACAACTATTTAATGGTTGACTCAGAACTTAGTGGTTTTCAAAACTTAATTACATTTTTTTTTAGTTTCTCTTTGCAAAACGAGTCTGTGTGAGTCCTGAACAAGCAAATGATGATGGAAAAGACCAGGCGTAGGAGGCAACAGGGAAGGAAATTATTTAGCCCTCGGTCTGTGTTATTATAGAAACTTCCTCCGATTTTATTTTGTAAAGAGCTGGGAGTGAGGTCTCTCTGTTTGCGCATTGGGCAGTCACTTAGGAGTCGAGAAGGAATTCATTCTAGGCAGGTAACGTCAACACTTCTTTAACCAGGTTTATGCCAGTGTAACGTACTGGGGATAAACACTCAAGTCAGTGACAGAGTGGGGAGCTCGGGCACCCAGAAGGTTCACGGCCAGCATGAAGGGGGCGCTGGGGGAGGCCGCAGCCCCTCTCACCCTAAATGATGGTAGCGCCCACCCACCGTCTGGCGCTCTTAAGGAAACACTAGGTCAAATGGTTACATGGTGGGTGGTTGGGAGAGAACAAAGAAACAGGCCGCACTGCTCCCAAATGCACCCCCAAAGCAGAGTATATACTGGCCGTGTGGCAGCCAGAGCCTGCGTGGCTGCCCCCGCTTTGTTCACATAGTATCCAGAATACTTGGTCACCCCGAAATTTTCAGTAGCTAAATGCACATTTTTTTAGTGATTGGTATCAATCAGTATCATTTCCAAAACTAATTTTGTTTTTTGGTCCAACTTTTAAAACGTTGGGGAAAGAGTTAGTTATGGCTTATTTTCCAGAGAAAATAAAAACTAATCCCTGGATATATTTCGTGCAGAAACCCTGTGGCCATATGCTTTCATGATATTGCATGTTATTCCAGAAATGCATAAAATGCCAAATATGTGGGCATTTCATTTCAGCCCTTTACACCTGCTCTGATTATACTGGAAATAGTGACCTCCTTCCATTTTAATGAGAGAAGTGCGCTTTTCTCCACCTTACAGACAACGTCCGGGGAAGACGTTCGAGACTTCACGAAGGTGCTGAAGAACAAGTTCAGGTCGAAGAAGTACTTTGCCAAACACCCTCGGCTGGGCTACCTGCCCGTCCAGACGGTTCTGGAAGGTGACAACTTAGAGACGTAAGTGCGGTTTCAGTGTTAAATCTGTGAACACTTAGAGCTGGTGTTGTCTGTTTTCATGGGAGCAACACAAGACAAATTGTTTAATACCAGTAAGATTATATGCGGTAAACCGTTTCCTTCTGAAAGTGGGAAGTTGAACTTGGAATCAGTCTTCACAAAGTGGATTTTTACTGTTTGCTTTTGACAAGGTCACAGCCAGAATTCCACGTTCAACCTTGCTGTGTTCCTGAACTTCACACACAGGTAGCAGAGCCTCAGAGTTTACCTTGGCGTCCTCTGGTCCTCTCAAAAACACTTACAGCAAATCATGCTTTTATTCCTTCATTTACTTTCCATTTTTCCTCTTTTGGGAGTGTTTTACTCTTGACATGTATTTTTTGCATCTGTTTATTATAAATTTATGACTAGAAATTAATCTCTTGCTTCAAATATTTATCAATGTTAAAATCTCATCAAAATCTCACATTACATTTCTAATACCTTTTTTCTTGAAGATGAAGACAACAAACTGAGGTAGTTTTACACATTATATGAAATAGACATTTCTTAAATATATATAATTCAAGTTAAGCATAAAAGAAGCAAAATTTCAAGGTAGCATGTTTTCTGTGAGATAATAAATATAAAGGAAAGAAAAATAAGAATTTATAGCCTGGAAAGAAAAGAAAAATAATATTTAAAGCAAACCAGGAGATATGCAAGGAAGTCATTTAAAATTACTAAAGAATTGTATGTTGATAAAAATAGATATGATTTCAAATCTTTGAATTGCCTTTTATAGTATCAGCATAAATATGCCTGCCAAGGAAAGCTTCCCGTGCTTGAATCTTGGAGAAAATGAACTTTTATTGCTCATCATCACCAGAATACCCAGTTTATAGAAGAAAAAAATCCCAGTTAGAGAGGGAAGGCCTTCTCTCCGGTCACAGAAGAGAAGCTAAATAATATCAAGAGACAGGTCTGCTGCTATAAACAACAGAGAGAACTGCAGTAAGAGATACAAAAAATGTGTTGAGGGCATCTGTTGTGAAGTCAGACTTACTTTGTTTAACCTTCAAAGCTCGCAATTCATTTTATTTTGCTTGAGAGAGAAGTCATCCGAGAATGGTGATATTCCGTGCCTGTGACAGGGTCTCAAGAATGTCAGCGTGGAGGGAGAGACTTCTTCGTCTGATTTTCCAATTTATTTCCAAATAAAGCCCTGGAGGCCTGGGGCTGGGCTAAATTTTTCTGCCAGTGCACCCCTGTCCTTGGGGAACCGTTCAGAAGCTCAGGAGAGGCCCCGTGGCCGTCTGCATCCTGGGTGGGTCGTGCTGGGTGTGCACAGAGGGGCCCACAGGTAGCACCACCGGAGCAGGGGATGAAATTCAGACTGGGCGGCTCGGCTTATTAATGTGCAACTGTGTATCAGTTAAATAAATGTCAGTTTAAAGAGAGCGAGTCAGATACTTTCAATCCCAGTGGAAGGTTCATTTGGGTCCCCTCTTTGTTTTCTGGGTATATTTTTTAAAAGTCTGTGTGATGATAAGTTCTTATAGGTTCTGATATCTTACTTGTAGTTTAACTGTGCTGAGCATCTCATGATAAAGCCCACATTTTACTCCTCTCTGCACCAGAGCTGAAAAGCCTCTGACTTGGCCGCTGGCAGCATGGAATGATCATGGGGCACTTTAATTTATGGGGAGATCAGGGGGGGTTGGACAAAGTGACGTGCTATGCCTTTCACTCTTTTGAGCAACCTTTGGCATTCTGAGCCCCATCTACATCCTTAGTATGAATTATGCAGATAGATCTTTCAGACTCATTTTAGGCATTTTTAATAATTTTCTTTCAATGTCAAAATAACCATTGGCATCAATCATTCTGTTCTGAGTGACTCTGTTAAAGTAAAGATTGACAGGAAAGCATGCCAAATAATTTGTGCTCACGTGTGTGTTTGTAACTCTAAAAATGCCTCACCTCATCTAAAATGAATATACCAGCATTTTCAGGGACAGGAAAGCCAGAAAAAGAAGGAAAAGGGTATGAGATTAAATCAGATGCCACAAAGATCCTTCCTGGAAAAGATTTATGAGCTACTAGACACAGGAACAGGTTTTCTTCTGTTTTTAATCTAAGAAAGAGCTCTCTTGACTGGTATCTAGTTCATTTTCTGCTAAACCCTTTCTCAAGGAGAGCCACATAGCATCCTGGTGTAGCAATTTATGGAGGTGAGTAGTGAATTTGATGTCATTTATTCTCCTATGTGTGGGAGAACATCGGAGAAAAACCAGTGACGTGGTATATGTGTTGAAGTTATTTATGAAGCTGATTCGAATTTTCTTTACTGCTTTCTCTTTCTTCCTTGCAAAATACAATATCTTATCCAATGTCCAGGAATTATGCACGCATGCATGGAAGAGACATAGGAGGAAAATGAGTTATTACTAAAAGGAGGTAAACAAACTCATGCTGAGGTTTGCTCCATTAATTTAATACCTATTTATGCAAGATTTTTCACAAATGGAATCAGTATAAATGAACAGGGCTTGCTTAAAGGATGTGCCATTAAAAATAACCCTGAGAAACAAGCTGAAATATTGGCCAGAATAATTTGGGAATTGCTAAAAGACAGGTTGGTTTCCCAGAAGATTTAAAGAAGTGACATAGACACCTTTCCCTGATGTCGGTGACGGTAGAATAGCTGAGTTTCTTGATTTTAGTGAGTTCTTACCACAGCAGGAACCAACTTGTAGCTGTGCCACTGTGGCAGCCGTGAAGGCTGAGCTCAGACCTGAGCCCTGAGCCTGAAAAGGGGCTTGAGAGACTGTTGTGGGAGAAGGGCAGGATAGTGTGGAAATAGTGGGAGTGGAGAGAGAAGCGGGAGCCAGTAAGGAAGAGCCAGGAGGCTCGGAAAGGGGTTTGGCCTTGACCCTGAGAGTAGCAGGGAGCCATCGAAGGTCAAAGGGAGGAGGATCTGGGATCCGGGAAAACGGACCGAGGAAGGCAAATGACGGAAGCACAAGTTCCAGTGTGCTGAGAACTAGGCAAGGAGAGCCCCACGTCCCTCCACGAAACGCTGGGTTACGTTTCTCCTAAGAGTCAAGCCGTTCTAGAGTCCGACTCTGCCTTAGCAAATCCAGGGCCCCAGAAAGCCCGACGGAGGGGCACGCTGTGAGGTCCGGGCCGGCCCCCGGTTACTTTTATTTCCCTGTCACCTTTAACACGGATTATAACTGCTGTGAGGAATGGCCTTGGTTTTTCTTTCCAGAATTAAAGAAGAAAGCTAGTCACTTAACATCCTTTCCTACAAATCAAAATACTTAGAAGTCAGTGAAGCCTGAAGTTTGACTTTTTATCTTTATTTCTTGTCTTAGACATTTTCTAAACATATTTAAAAACGTCTTTGGAGCCACTGTTCCGTGCCGCTTCCGCCCTGCTCTTACCTCAGCTCCATGAATCACTTTTGTGCTAACAGGGGCAGTCAAGCCGCTTCACAAAGCTTTTCCAAGCCCAATTAAGATAAAAATTACACGGTTTTCTTCTGTTTAAAGTTCATGGAAAATGTTTAGAAACAATCTCTCAAGAAGTTCCATCAGCCCGGGCTGATGGAAGTAGCGATGTAAAAACAAAGACTGTTGATAATACTGTGCTATGTTATTGTTACGTTGTAGCCACTGTATTCCTGGATAATGGAGTCTATTTGCTATAGAGACACTGTGACACGGGCAGGGCAGGTGAATGCCTGCTTTTGAAGGGAGGACGAGGAGCCTTAGTTTTTCATTCCTGTAAGATGGATGATCTTCCAGTGCCTTCCTGCTGTTGTCGTGCAGACCGCGACTGCGCTCTGGCAGGGGACGATGAGATCGCTAACCTTTCCTTGTGTGTGTCTGCCCAGTAGGAATAGGAGAGCCAGCCACGTAGGGCTGGAATAATTTAAGCTTTCCTTCCTCTTTGTTTCAATCACATCAGCTTTCTTTGTACTTTTGAATGTCCACATGTACCAATACCTCCCTCTAAAAACAAGGTAGGGTTTGAACTAGCCTTTTAATTATGATCAGTTCATTTTGAACAATGTTTCATGGAGCCTTGTGGATCTCCAGGCCCTGCCTGGGCTGGGGCTGCCCCCAGGGCTGGGGGGCTCCTGAAGCATGGGGTCTCCAGACCAAGGCCCTGACTTAAGCAGAGTAAGTTCCCTTGATCAGTTCGTCATATGGAACCTGCACATCAAGTTTTATTTGAAGAAAGTATATCACAATCTAGAGAAGTTTCCTCAGTTTTCCTGATTGTGGGAAATATTTATGGGGTACTAGGGGAGGGGATCTAGGTTTCCTCTTTTTTCAATGTATCTGTTAGGCTGAGATACTTTGTGTACACATGGGCTGGAATTTTTACATTTAAACTTGAACAGGGAATCAAAATAGTTTAATTTTATTGCAGCTCTGCCATCAGTAAATGAGATTAGGTGTTCTGTGTTTAACTTTTAACTTTGCCTCTCTGACCAAATTTCTTCTCCAATTAAAAAAAAGGGGTTGTATGTCCACTGGGTTCCTTGTGAACATTACCTTACAGCGTACCCTACAGTTCCAAGTTATGTGGGAGCATTCTCTTTCATTTCTCATTGAGGCCATTAGCAAGGTGTCTGCGTGTCCTGTGACGAAGGCCCTGGCATATCTGGTTAAAGCCCTGCCGAGAGCTGAGTGCCCAGCCCCTCTCTAGAGTACACTGTGACCCGTTCCTTCTCATTTCCCCACGGGGACCTCGGGGCACCAACCCCAGGGAGGGCGCTGCCGAGCCCCTACCCCGTCCTCTGCAATTGCTCCGAAGTGTGTGTCGCGTGACTTTTGTCTCCTTCTCCCCTCTGCAGTCCTGTCACACTCATCAGTATGTGGCCAGAGCACTTTGAGTGAGTATGCCCGTCCCCACGCAGGGGCCCCCGCCAGTCCCGCCAGCCTGGGGGTGATGGCCCGACTCTGCGTCCGGGGCAGCCCTGGCGGCCTCTTTGCATGGCAGGCCCACTGACGAAGCCGACGCCTGCAGCGGTCCCAGCTGGCCGCCGCTGGGCATGAACCGCTGCTGCTTTCTCCCTCCACAGCCCCTCCCAGTCTCCTCAGCTGTTCCACGACGACACCCACTCGAGGATCGAGCAGTACGCCACACGGTGAGGAAACCGCAGGGTCCCCCACGCCCGCCCGGTTAAACGCCTCCGTTCAAGGAAGACGGTTTTGCAGGGGCTAATTCCATTACATCGGGGCGCCCAGTGGCTCCTGTTGTTCTTTGCACTTTCCTGAAAACCTGCTGCACATTCTGGGCAGAGTCGATCCTGGGGGGGTGTGGGCATCAAGCCCGTGGGATTCCAGACACTGTGCAAGCGTGATCTGGGTAACGCAGCCCGGTTTCGGTGGATGAAAGCAGGGGTTGACGTGTTCTCAGGGGGTGGCGCACATGTGAGTTACGCTGTGTAATTAAATCAGTGCTACTGCTTCATTGTAGGGTTTATTTTTGAGCCCCCAAACAATATGAAAGACAATATGGTGTGTGCAAACTTCCACAAAAGAAGTTTGTGGTAGTCCTTGGGGCTGGGAGTTAGCTGTTCCTGAAAAGGTTCAGCAGGTGCTGTAAAAGAGGGAGCATCTAAACTGGGTCATCGCCAAGGAGAACATCTGGGTAGAGGCAGGCTCGGGGATGGAAACACATGCAAGCCCCGAGCTGGGGAAGAGTGCGAGACCTGCCGGAGGGAGGAAGGAGAGAGGGCGCGGGGTCCGCCCTGTCCTCATGGAGGGATGTCACGGATCGGTCGTAAGCACGGGATACGTGGTCCCAGAGGGCCGCGAGGGGAAGGGGATCCCGGGCTTGGGACGCCAATTAGGGGCGAGGCCCAGATGTCAGGGTGCAGCCCAGGAGGCCTGCTGGGGACAGTGTCACAGCTCACAGTCAGGTGTTGCATTTTGCCATCCTGTCAGACGTGGGCGCGTAGGCGAGGCTGCCTGCACCCACTTTGAGCCCATCCCGTTTCCCCCTGCAGACTGGCCCAGATGGAGAGGAGCAACGGGTCCTTCCTCACCGACAGCAGCTCCACCACAGGAAGCGTGTAAGTAACCCCCGGGTCAGCAGCGCCGGGGCGGTTCCAGGGGCTGCCGGGAGCAGTCGCCAGATCCTGGCTTTAGATGTGATCCCAGTCAGCGTGGATAACGTGGCTGCAGAAACGTCAACGTGGATTTTGTGCTTTGAAGCCCTGAGAATTCAGATTGATGTGTTTGTTTACTTCTTCCTATCAGTTAATGAAAAATCTTACCTCTGTCCACCAAACTGCCTCAGGAAAAGCAGGTTGGTTTGTTTCTTTTATATACACATATAATAACAGGTATATACACACACAGACGCTCAATCCAGCCGTCTGATATTTCTTGTTAATTTAACAAATGTAATTCCCCAGAATCCATGCCCTTTCTGAAGAACCCTCTCTCTTCGGCTTGCAAGCATTTTCTCCATAATCCCTGCATTTAATCCTTTTTCTCTCACGTGTGCTTGGACGTACACCCCCACCCACACCGAAGAGTGTTAACTCCCCTGTCGGTGTTTTATTTTATTAGCAACTACGAGAAACCTCACTGATGTTCAAAGACTTTTGTAAAAGCTTTCCAGCCAAATATTTTATTTCTCGCTTCCTCACTGTTGAATGCCATCTTGCTTTGGGAACTTTTCCTTCTCTTTTCCTGAGTTTACTTGATGTGCGTGCAGCTCATTGTGGTTTGAACTGGGTGAGAAGCTGCTGGTAGCTGGGACAACACAGCGCTCAGGTGTCTGTAGGAAGTGGGACCATGGAGGGTGGCAGGGTGGCATCCCTCACGTGCTCTTTAAATTTTTAAATATTTTTAAAACTTGTTTTATCATTAAACTTATAAACATTCTCAGGAGGTTTTCCAGTTTTAATTTCAAGCATAGTACATTAATACTTTATTATAACATAGTGATTTTTGCATTATTCACAAACTATGAGTTGGGACAATTCCCAAATCAAGACTGTAAAATCTTCTCAAGTACTGCTTCACACTTAACCCACTAATATGTGTTCCTATAAAATAGTTAAATAGTTTGAATAATTCCTAAATCAACATAATTCCCACCAAGGTCAACAATAGCCAAAGAATTAAATGAAACAAAAAAATAATAATTAAGGCCCAAATTATTAAATAATTATTAAATTATTAAAATGTCTGTGAACAGATAAGTCATGCTCTATTACAGTATATCCTATGTTCAAATTAGAATAAACACTATTTATATTTAAAGTTAGCACAGAAAAGAAAAAATCAGATGAGCAGCTGAATACATTTTGATATACTGTCATTAGATATAATAGTTCATGCATTCATCCAACAAATAATAATAGGGTACCTACCATATCATGGAATGCTGGAGTCTGCTCAGACTGGGTCATATAAACCAGTGGTTAAATTTTCAGGAAACTTGTGAGCTGCCTGTTAAAGGCAGCCATTATTAAAAATTAATGTATATACACTTACAATTAAATAAGTAAAAGTAAAGGTGTTCTCATTTGCTAATGCTGCGGAATGCAAAACACCAGAAATGGATTGGCTTTTATAAAGGGGGCTTATTTGGTTTCAAAGTTACAGTCTTAAGGCCATAAAGTGTCCAGGGTAACACAACAGCAATCGGGTACCTTCACTGGAGGATGGCCAGTGGCGTCCGGAAAACCTCTGTTAGCTGGGAAGGCACGTGGCTGGTGTCTGCTCCAAAGTTCTGGTTTCAAAATGGCTTTCTCCCAGGACGTTCCTCTCTAGGCTGCAGTTCCTCAAAAATGTCACTCTTAGTTTCACATGGGATATTTGTCCTCTCTCAGCTTCTCTGGAGCAAGAGTCTGCTTTCAGTGGCCGTCTTCAAACTGTCTCTCATCTGCAGCTCCTGTGCTTTCTTCAAAGCGTCCCTCTTGGCTGTAGCTCCTCTTCAAAATGTCACTCTCAGCTGCACTGAGTTCCTTCTGTTTGTCAGCTCATTTATATGGCTCCAGTGATTTAATTTAGACCCACCCTAAATGGGTGGGGTAACACCTCCATGGAACTTATCCAATCAGAGTCATCACCCTCAGTTGGGTGGGGTGCATCTCCACAGAAACATTCAAAGAATTACAATCTAATCAACAGTGATATGTCTGCCCACACAAGATTACATCAAAGATAACAGTGTTTTGGGGGACATAATACATCCAAACCAGTACATTCCACCCCCTGGACCCCAAAATGACATGATCTTTCCATATACAAAGTATATTTATCCCATCACAATATCACAAAAACTGAAGTCATTTCAGTAACAATAGTTAAGTACAAGATCCCATTAAATCCGTTACAGGCATGGTCTGTCCAAAAGCAACATTCCCCTCTGACTGTGGACCTGTAAATTTAGAACAAGTTATGTGCTTCCAACATACAAAGGAGGGACATTCCATAGGATAAACATTCCCATTGCCATAAGGAGAAACAGTAAGAAAAACAGGGTTAACAGGACCAAAACAGCTCCTAAAACCCACAGGACAAACTCCATTAGATTTCAAAGTCTGAGAATCATTAACAGAACAACGTTACATCCTTGGGGCTTGAGAGAGCAGGAGTCTGACCCTTCCTAAGGGCCTTTTTGGCAGCCCTTTCCTCTCCAAACGCTGAGGTGAGTGCTCCAACATATCCACACATTGGGGAGACCACCTTCTCGGCCCCACCCTCCTCAAACATAGGAGCAGCTCCCGGATTCCCTTCCATCTCCGGGTCACATGTTCAACCCCTTCAGAACAGTGTGGTGGCAGCCAGGCTCTCCCCAATTCCCTGGGAATGTGCCCTACCCTCTTTGGGGCCTGGGGTGGCACAGCTCTTCCAGAGCATCGAGGCAGAATGCCCACCCTTGACCTCCGGGTGTGGGCTTTCCACTCTCCCAGCCCAAGGCCTCTTGACTCCAGACCTCAACCTCTATGGGTCTGGCTTTGAAGAAATATTTCCTTCAATTTGTTCCTTTTCTGTTTCCTCCAGTCCAGACTGGGAGCAGCTCTGTCTATAAAGATCTTGCAAAAATTCTGTTGGCTTCGCGTGAAGCACGCAGGGGTCAAAGCCATCAGACAATAGGACTTTCCATAAATCCTTTCTGCTTAACTCCTTCTCCAGTCTTGCCTTGTATTGAGTTGGCGACTGGGTTCCGTATTTGGTTGCATTCTTATGTTGGGCTGTAGCTTCTGCAGTTTCACCCCCTGGAAGCCCAGAGTTTATCAGGGCATCAGTTTCTGGTTTCTTTGAAACCAAGAGTCCATTTCTCAGCTTATCTCTGTCCTCTCACATTTTACTATAAGCTGCAAGTAAAAGCGAGGCTACTTCTATATTTTGGTTGGAGATCTCCTCAGCTAAGTATTCCAGGTCGTCACTTTCAAATTCTTCCTTCCATCCAACAACAGGACTCAATTGTTCCAAATTCTCTGCCTCTGTAAAACAAGGATCGCCTTTCTGCCAGTTTGCAACAACACATTGATCATTTCTGCTCAAGGCCTCATCAGAAATATATTTAGAATCCATATTTCCACAAAGTCTCTTCAAAGCAGTTTAGGCCTTTTCTATCAAGCTCCTCACAATTCTTCCAGAATCTTCCCCTTATCCATTTAAAAAGCTGCTCCAACATGTTTGGTATTTGCAAACTCAGCAGCACCAAAACCCCACTTCTGTGGTCCCAAAATCTTTCTAGTTTGCTAATGCTGCTGGGATGCAAAACACCAGAGATGGATCACCACAGAAGTTAGCAGGTGCCTCACGTGGGGCTGCTTTCCGCTTTCCAGGTCTGTTGTTAATATTTCCCCGCCCTGCACGGTGAAGTGACCCTGAACCTCACCTCTAGGGCCGAGGTGGGCGGAGCTCCTGAGGGGGAGGATGTGGCCAGGGCTTCCGTGGTTGGAGGATAACAGCCCCCAGGATGCCCACGTCCCCACCTAGGATGGGTGACCGTGTCACCTCCTGTGGGAACAGGGACTGTGCACACGTGACTGCGTTGGGGGCCTTGGGATGGTGGGACTATCCTTCATCCTGGGTTATCTGGGCAGAGTCAGAGAGGGAGAGAGGTTTGCAGGTGCTGTGCTGCCAGCCCTGACGGAGGAGGCGGGCACATGGCCTGCAGGGTTCAGAAAAGCCAAGTTAGCAGTCTCCCCTGGAGCCTCCAGAACGAGCACGATGCGTGACCCCTCGATTTTAGGACCTCTGACCCCAGAACTGTAGGGCACCACGTTTGTGGAGCTCTGTTTCAGCAGCCGTAGGGATCGCCTGCTGCCTCCGGCCCGGCTGAGCCAGAGCAGGTTAGATGGATCCGAGAAACGCCCCTGGGCACAGAACAGGAGGCGAGGGGAGCTGGGGAGTGAGGCTGGGGTTAACGGGGACCAGACCACAGGGGACATTGAGGAGGTGTGGCTTCACCCTAAGAGCAGGAGAGGCTTGGGGAGTCTAAGGAGGAAACCCGAGGCCGAAGCTGCTCTTGGAAAGGCCGCTCTGGCTGTGTCTGGAACGAGCCGATGAGTTGGAACAGGTCGAGGCTGGAGTGGGAGCTGGAAGGGACACCGCAGGCGCACAGGTGCGGGAGAGCGGCAGGTTAGCTGCAAACCAGCAGCGCCTGGATTAGATGTGGCAGGGAAGGGGAGGGGCCACGTGTGATTAAAACATTAACTTAACACCTGGTGCTAATACCCAGCTAGTTATTACCCCATTTCCTCAAAGAGGAAATAACAAAAGAAGCAGGCTGCTGTGAGGGGAGGGTGCATTTAATCTTGTGCCTTAATGCTTAATCTTGTCAACTTAGACTGTGTTTTTTTATCCTATTGCAAATTTAGACACAAGACTCAACTAGAATTTATACATGAAAACTGAACTAGCTGAATTAAATCAATAGCATGGGAATGCATAAACCACAAAAGGGAAAATGTCTTCCAGCACTGGTGCACTCACATTTTCCTAGGGAACATGTTACTAGATCTTGTTTTGTCTCAGCCAACTGTGGAGCTCCGTGCTCTTTGACAGTCTGAGTTTGCATGTGTGGGACACTTTTTCTGTCCCCAGTGGTTCCGTCCTTTAGCTCAGAACCTGACAAGTGGACCCGAAACCAGCTTGCAGCCTCCAGGTGTCCCAGAGCAGGCAGCCATGCTCAAGAAATTAGAAAATAGTTGAGATACAGAGAAAGACGGAATGGTGGCTCGACTTGGAATGCACACCTCTTCCCCTCAGATGTTCCGTATTATTTATTTAAACTTTTCCGTTTCAACCAGTATCACTGACTTGACAAGGTGAGTAGTTATTGCTAAAATGAATCCTGCGGAATCGCAGTAAGCTTTCGACAGTTGCCCATTGCTGTCCTTTCCCGACCTGGTGACAGCTCTACGTTCAGTGGCAATCTAGTTCCCTCCCTTTTCTTTCCAACCAAGTGAAGTCATGATTCCAGTTTATTAAAGGCAGAGCCTTGGTTAGCTGTTGGGGACAGAGGCTTTGATTCATGTGGCTAAGTAGCCCTGCCCTACTCCAACCCATCTCCACGTCCAGCCAGAGTGACCTTCCAAAGGGCAGCCACGACCTTGACCCTGAGAACCCGCTGAGACGAGGTGTCATCTTTCCTCCCCCTCATCGCCCCTTCCAAGTGGTCTCCATGGCCACAGATTCTCTGTGTGGCAACTGATCTGGATCCCGTCACCCCTCCCTCAGGGGCCCTTCCTGAGGGCAGGGAGGCCCGGGGCTGCCCTCTGTCCCCGTTTCCACCCTTTAAAGGTGGAAGAAAGTAAAGGAGAATATTTGAAACTATTTGCAAAAAGAAAGTATATTTCTGTTTCCCTAAGTGGCATTATATGAGATAATTATGGGTAGGACATTTTTACAAATTTTTGTAATTATGTGTGTAGTTTAAAATACGTAACAAGCACAGCAAACCTGTGCTTTGAGGTTGGATATATTTGGCTAGAATGAAGCAAGTAAAAATTCGGCTGTGCTGATGCGAAGCCGATTTACATCTGGTGAATGGTGGTAGAGAAGGTGGGGTGGGGGGGTGTCGTGATCAGGCAGTGCCACGGCAGGCCGCGTAGCCAGTCCCTTCTGCACAGATGCTTTTGTCCTCTGGGCCCCCAGCTCCGGGAGGGTTCCCCTTTTCTACCCTGAGCGTCCCACCCGTCACCCAGAAGGAGCCACCGCCCTCCGCGCTCCCCCGGGGACGCTGCCCTCTGGCCCGTGGCTGGGCCCGGCTCCCGGGGACCGAGCCTTCCGGTGCGGCTGCAGCGGGGGCGCCTCGGGGGGGGGCGGCCCGCCCTCCTGGGGCCACCCCCGGGGCCTGCCCTCTGGCTGCGGGTCCCCGGGCTCTCCCGGCCTGCTCAGGGGCGCGGGGCCCAGGCCCGGCGGGGACAGCCCCGAGGCCACCCTGGAAGCCGCCGCCCTGGAAGCCCCTTTCTGTTCCCCAGGAGCGGTGGCCCCGCAACACGTCCCGGTTCCAGGGCTGCCCGGACAGGGGCGCCGCCCGCTGAGCGCCGCGGGGAGCATCCTCCCGGTTCTGGGGGCGGGAAGTCCACGTCCTCCCTCTGAGGGCCTGCGGGAGGCGCCTGCCTGCCTCTTCCCGCTCCGGGGGTGCCCCATCGGCCCGGGGTGAGTGGGGGGACCCGCAGGCCTTGGGGGGAGGGGTTGGGGCCCCGGGGTCCTCAGGGGGACTTGGCAGGCCTGGGAGGGGCCTCGGGGGTCCTTGGCCGGCCCCTGCTTGCAGCTTTGTCGCTCCCCTCCGTCCTCCGTCTTTTCCCGCGTCTCCCCTGCGCGTCCGTCTCTGTGTCCACGTTTCCCTCTTTCCGAGGACCCCGTCGTCACCCAGGACGCACCTCGCCGGGGCTCTCCCACCTGGGCCTGCCCCGCCCGGGCCCCGCGTGCCGCCCGCTGCACCCCGGGATTCCCGGGGGCGTGAACCGGGGCGCGCGCGGCTCCCCAGGACGCTGCTGCGTTCATTGTTTTTGACGCTCGCCCTGTAAGCTGCGGGGCCCGAGGCCCACAGACGGGACGGGCTGAGCCTCCCCGCGTGACGGTCAGGCCACCCCGCGTTCACCCTCAGCCGAGCCTGCGGTCTCCTGTGCTCCTTCCCTTTGGCATTTTCCTCGCTGCCGCCGCCTCCTTGCTGAGAGCAGGGCCTCTGTCGCCTGTCGGAGTGACGCCTGGCCGGGTCGCCCTGCGCCTGGCTTTGGACATTTAATATTTCGGAAAAGTGGGAGGAAGAGCCTTTTCCTGCTTTGCTTTGTTTTGATTTCTGCCTGGATGCTTGTGACGCTTTCTTTATCCTTACAATACAAAAATGTCACTGGGATAGGTGCAGGTGCTTTTCTTTTGTTGCTGCCTTTCATTTGTGCTCTTTTCTTTTACATATTATTTGGAGACTCCGATCTTCGTCACCTGGGAACTGTCTACAAAGCGTTCTGCCGTGCTCCTGCTTTGCCATGATTTATGTCGCTCTGTCTTCACCCTCCGTTTGTCCCGTCCTCGTCTCAGAGCTGCCCTTCACCCTCCCTCTTGCTGCCTCCCTCCTTGTGGAACCCGCGAGGGCCCCCATGCCGCCCTGACACGGGGTCCCCCCTAAGTGGAGGCCCCGCAGCCTGCGCCTGCCCTTCCCCAGGCCCTGGGCAGTGAGACGTGGGGCCCAGGCGTTGGTCTCCTGTCAGGACACGCGCACGCACGCACACACCCGTCTGCACCCCGCAGCCCCTGCACACACAGCCCACGCCCCTTCACACACACACACACACACACACACACACAGCCCTCCCCACGCACGCACAGCCCCCCTGCCGGCTTTCTGCTCCCTCCGCCTCGGGGCCAGCCTGGCAGCACCCGGAGCGTCTCGGGCTGCTGACCAGCGGGCTCTGGGCCCTTCTCTCCTTCACTGAGGACGAGCCTGGGCTCTGGCAGAGGCACCTCAGTGGATGGAATACAAGGGGGGCTGTGGCTTCAGGCCCCACCCCTCCCCGGAGCCCCATGGCCGGTTCCTGTGCTGCCAGGGCCCCTTCCTACCTGCTTCTCTTACTCACTTGTTGGAGGCCGGATGGAGAAGTGAGATGATGGGAAGGAGAGGGAGGAGGGAGAGGGAAGGAGGAGGACGAGAGAGGGAGAAGGGAGGTGCGCCGAGGAAGGAAGCACATGGACCGACATGTGGTGCACTTGGGCCCCCTGCTTGGCAGTTTGACCAGCATCTCGCTCACTTTCCTCATTTCCATCGGCTTCGCCATGAGTCTCTGCTCTCTGAGCTCAGAACCTTTCCTAGGAGTCCACCAATCCGCAGATGCAATGCCAAGGCCCTTCTTTATTGGGGTAAAGTTTGATAACATGGGATCCTTTTCAAATCAGACTCATAGGAAGCGGAGTCCTCACCTAGTCTGGAGGAGGATGGGGGCAGGGGGAGGATGGGGGAGGCAGAGGGGCCCGACGCAGCACCCCTGGCTGGGTGCTCCCCTGCCTTGGGAAGACACCCCTGGCCCAGTCCAGCAGGCCCTCAGGGTGCTGTGTCCCCATCACCCACTCAGATGGGAGCTGGCAGCCTCCTTTGGCTCCCCGGTAGCCAGGTCACTGCCACGGCGTGGTTTGGGGTCCCATCCTGTGGATTTGTAGACCCAGCTTGGGTTTTCCAAGGCCATCAGCACCGCATAGGTGTGACCTGCCAAGAGCCGGGGTGCCCCCTCCCCGTCCTGGCCTGCAAGGAGCTCTGCCCAGGTCTCCCCCGGAAAGGAGGGCAGCATTTCCCACATGCATCTGCTACCTTTGTCCGCTTTGTTACCCTTCTCCCATGTCACCCCCATTACTGATAAGTCTAGTCCCTTAGACAAGTAGAGGGAGGGAGCTTCTTGTATTAGTGCAGTGGGGTTGATCCTAGAAATAGCCTGCTGGGAACAGCAAGTAAGGTACTCATCGATAGCTGACGGGTATCTACAGCCGTCATCGGTGCTGGGTTGTTTAAGGAAGGGGCCGTAAGAATCATCAGCCCCACCCCATGGGTTGCCGAGCATCATGAGTTTCTTCTACCAAACCTTAAATCTGCTGCTAGGGCATTCGGTGACCGGTTTTGCCTGTGATACCTTTACATTAACTCTTTAAATGCTGTGCCTTGTTTTTATTTCCTCTGCTGAATAAAACGTCCATTCTGCGGTCTGTGCGCCGTATGTGCCAGAGAAGACAAATGGTGAGATGTTGGCGTGTCTCTCCCTGGAGTTTCCGAGGGGCGGCCGTGGGGAGGCGGCGCCCAGGGCTCCGGGCCCAGGCTCGCCCGCCAGCTCCTCCTCGTCCTCCGGCCAGAGACTCGGCTGAGCCCTGTGTGTGCTTTGTCCCCAGGGAGGACGAGCACGCCCTCATCCAGCAGTACTGCCAGACGCTCGGCGGCGAGTCCCCGGCCGGCCCGCCCCAGAGCCCCGCGCAGATCCTCAAGTCGGTGGAGCGGGAGGAGCGGGGAGAGCTGGAGCGGGTCATCGCCGAGCTGGAGGAGGAGCAGAGGTGCTGGCCCTGTCCCCGCGCCACGTCCTTGCGGGGTCTCTCCTGTGTGAACCCACGTGGCTCCCACCCTCTGTGTGAGGGGTGCTTGGAGTCTGAGCAGGGGTCCCGGGGTTTGTCCCACGTGCTCGCCCACCTGGACCCGTGTTCATGCTGAGAGGGATGAGTCCCAAGGGACAGTGTGGGGCCCAGAGATGCACCTGGGGGGAGACCCGGGCGCCACGTGAGTTTGTGTCTCCTTTTGGGTATCAGGAATCTGCAGGTGGAGTACGAGCAGCTGAAGGAGCAGCACCTGCGACAGGGACTCCCCATTTGCTCACCCCCAGACTCCATCGTGTCCCCCCATCACACGTCCGAGGACTCGGAGCTGATCGCAGAAGCAAAGCTTCTCCGCCAGCACAAAGGGCGGCTGGAGGCCAGGATGCAGATTTTAGAAGATCACAATAAACAGCTGGAGTCACAGCTCCACCGCCTGAGGCAGCTGCTAGAGCAGGTGGGTGCGCAGGGACAGGCCACCTCCCGTCCCACCCTCCCCAGGTGTGCAGCGTGCCCCCCCACCAGGTATGCATCATGCCGCCATCCCCCTCCCAGGTGAGCAGTGGACTCTCGGCCTCTTGCGCGGCCTCCCAGGGCTGGAGGCTGTCAAGACAGAGGACAGACAGCCACACCTACAGGTGATGCAGCTGGGCTCAGAAACCCCTTTGAGCATGAACACTTACCTAAATGGCACAAAATGTATTTGTCCAGCTTATTAGGGATAAGTATATTTTAAGATTAGGCTCTCCCGTCCTTCTTTAACACTCAAATCTATCTTACCTGAGTAGTGCAAGGGTAAAGCTCCTCTAGCACACACCGGCTAAATCACATACAGGAAACACCTGTGATCTCTCTTCTAAAGCCTCTTCAAGTGTGTTAACGCGAGGTGCGGGACTCTGTTTTCGAGAAATCCAGCAGTGCGTGATTGACTGGAATTGGCTCTCGCTAGCGCCTGCGCTGGGCCGCGCCCGTGGCAATTGTTCTCAGACTCTCATGATAATACATAAAATGTGCGTTATGATGCTTAAATACGGGAGGTTAGCACAGAGCGATGCCTGCCCGGGCAGAGGGGCGCCGTCTCATATTCTCTTCTTTCTCCCCTCTCTCCCTCTTCCCTTCCTTTCTTCTCCCTGGTGCAACTACTGCATTGCGTACGCTGTAGCCCACAGATGACCCCTCAGAGTGCACCCACACCTTTCTCTGAAACCCCTTAGGGCTTGCACACTCTCCTTTGTCACGCTTAGAATTTGCACCACATATTTCTCTGTGACCTCTTAGAGTTTGCCCTCTCACCTTTCTCTGTCACCCTTTTATAATTTGCAGCACACCTTTCTCTCTCACCCCTTAGAATAGGCACTCATACCGTTCTCTGTCATTACTGGGGAAGGGTTGTTCCCGGGCCTCCAAACACTGCACCATGAGAAAACCACAGTTCTCCAATTGTAGCCTGAGATCTGGTTTTCTAGAAGTTCTTGGCGTGTGTGACTTCAGGGCCAGACACGTGCATTGGGAAATGTCACCATTTGTCTCATGGACTTGAAGTTTCCTGATAGTGCCTGTGTGAGGACTTCATTTTCTTTAGAAGTAGCTTATTTAGAATATGAAGTATCAGTGTTGGCAACCCCAGTGCATCATTAGGCTCACTGAGGAGGAATATTCTGGAAGCCTTTACTCAGCTTCCCCTCTCTCCATCCCATTGGCCAGTTGCCCAGTGGCTCCTGTGCCTTTGGAATTGCACAGTGATGCTTTTAGAGACGGTTGTTCTCTAATGGTTCTGGATATCCCAGAAAGCACTTTTGTCTCTTCTTGATGATTTAGCATGGAAGCCAGAAGGAGATGGCATCCATCCTAATTGATGGACAGTCAAATTAGAGACCCCTTTGAACCCAAATCCTAATTTAACCATCTGTCCATCAATGTATTGTCACCATTTTGAAGATTTGTGCGGAGCACGGTAAAGATTTGTGCATTTGCAGAGTGAGCCTTTAGGATTGTGCATTTAGGAAAAGTTTACTAGGTATTGAGCTCTGTTTTAACTGCTTCAGAAATTCTAATTCATGTCACAAAAGGTTTCGTCCCCATTTTATAGATAAGGAAGCCGACACAAGGAAGGTCGGGAATTTGCCCAGAATTACTCAGCTCCTGAGTGACAGAGCTGGAATCCAGACCCAAGCGGCCTGATCCAAAATCATGCTATTAACCACTTTCCAGTGTTGCCTTTGAATGTGGGCTGTGATGCTGGAATTGGATGAGTTTCCTGTAGTAGAAACAGTGCTAATTTTTTAAAGGTCAATGGCATGTTTCTAACGTCACTTGGTTGGCAGAGTAATAACGAGAGAAAACTCAGGGAGGAAGCAGCCTCCACAAACGACCGGACGGGAGGGGATCCCCTGGGTGCACCCCCCAAGTGCTGGGTGTGCAGCCCCCGGCGGGAGATGCGTTTGAAATGTCTGAAGGCAGAGAACACCCGAGACCCCGCCGGGCAGGGTGGACGAGGGAGCGGAGAGGAGCCGCTTTTCCGAATCGTTCCTTGATCCGTTTCTCCCCTTTCTCCCCCGAATGTGATTCCAGCCCGAGGCCGAGTCCCGAACCAACGGAACCAACGGCGTGTCGCCCTGGGCCTCCCCCCAGCACCCCGCGCCGGGCTGCCCGCTGGACCCCGCCCCGCGCCCCCACTGCCACCCGCCAGGTGGGGATCCGGCGCAGCCCCAGCCCCCCGGGCTCCTCGGGGGCCGCCCCCCGCCCCTTCCGAGGGTCACCGCGCGCCTGGCGCCCTGCAGCCCGCGTGCCGCCGTTCTCTGGCCTTCGGGGTGCTCTAGTCTTATCGGGGTGCTCTTGTCTTAGAACTGATGTGTGTCTCTAAAGCTTCACGTTTGGCCTCTTCAGAATGTGAGACTCTGCCCGATTTTGTGTTCTCTGCGCACGCACTGCTCCACGTTGTCACCCCTCAGCCCCCAGGGTGCCACCCTCTGCCTGGCGGCCCAGGACCCCCAGCCTCCGTGCGCTGGGGGGCTCGGCAGAGGGAAACGGTCGCAAGGGAGACGACGGGGAAAGGAGGGAGGGAGGGGGGTAGAAGGAAGGAATTGGTAAAATATTTCTCTCATATGAAAAATTATTTGAAATGCAAAATTATAGCTTTCTGGCTAGTACATCAAAATAATGTAACTCAATTTTCACTCCCTGATACGTGGATCTCCCCTGCACAAATGCCAGCACGTTTTAATTGCGTGAGTGCTGTTGACAAGTTAATTTCTCCCCCGCACGCGGAGGGTGGTGGCATGACCATGACCGCTGCAGGGTCCCCTGGAGGCTGGCTGACCCCGGCCTCTCCCCTTCCCCCGTCGCAGCGGCCGAGGACCTGCTGCCCCCGACTCCGGACGGCGCGCGCCTGGTGGAGGTGACGGAGCACCTGGAGGGCACCTTCCCCGCGGGCGGCCGTGAGTACCGGGCCCTGGGCGCCCTCTCTGCTGCCCTTTGTCCTCTTGCATAAGATAACAAAAGCCGCCCTCAGAAGCAGGGTGGGCATTGCTTAAAAATAAGTCACATGTTACGCATGTTGGCCCAGGTCCCATCCGCTGGGCACAGTGACGACGCGGCCTCAGGAGACAGCGAGGGCCCGGAGATCAGCACAGAGAGAGTGTCCCCCTCGGGGCAGGTGCACTGGGGACGTGGACTCGTTCCAAGAGCTCCCGGGCTCGCCGCGCGGCAGGAGAAGCCTCTGTTCCCCTGTAACCCCCTCTTTCTGTCCACATGGTTCTCTGGTGTCAGCAGATTCAAGTGCAAAGGGGATAATTTTGATTGGCCCTTTTCTCTCCCTGCTGATTGCTTTCCTCATGGACTAAAAATAGTCATTGTTTAAAGGCCAACGATTTAGGGCGTCACAGGTTATGACCCTGTGCATTTTCCTTATGAACAAGCAAGAGCCAAAAGATACCCAAACAAAACAGCACATATCCAGGGGCAGTTGACGTGATTCTTTTTTATTAGTTTTTACCCCGATCGCCTTGTCTCCAGCATCTTGCCACCCTGCAGCTTCTGCTGAGTTTCCGCTAAAACACTTCTGCTCGTTCAGACAGGAGCAGTTGACTTTTATGTGCATACATACCAGTAAATGCTCCAATTATATTTTAAGTTCTCTTTTAAAGAATATAGATATATTATTGATAATTGTAAGGTGATTTTCTCTTAAACTGATTTTAAATTTAGGCAGCCACTAAACTAAGATTTTAGTAGCTGCATTTGCTAGTATATGTCTTAGCTTGCCTGAGCGGCTATCACAGATACATACGTGGGTTGGCTTAAACACCATAATTTATTGGCTCTCAGTTTTGAGGCAGAGAAGTCCCTAATTGAGCTGTCGGCTGGGCGGGTGTTCTCCCTGAAGACAGTGGTGTCCTGAGCCGCAGCCGGCCGTCCTCGGGCTCCTTGGCTTTCCTGTCACTTGCCACCGTCCCCTCCCTTCTCCTCTGGGTGTCCGCGGGGCATCTCCTCACGAGCCCTCCAGGAAGCGTGACCAAGGACACCCTCATTCCAGCCACACCGTAACTAAAAATAGCATCTTCCAAAGGGCCTGTTTGCAGCGGTCGGACTAAAACATGTGATTGGGCACAGAGCTCATCCTACCACTGTGTACGTGCAGCCACTCACCCCACCCTTTCTATCCTCCCCTCGGAAAATGCCATTCTCAATGAGGAAAGGGTGTTATCAGGAGATAGGTATTATTTACATTCAAAACTACCTTTCATTTTATACGTTTGTACAGTTTACAAAATGCCATCATTAGCAAGAAGTGAAAACAAGAAATAAATTCTTTTCTGAACTTTCTGGAATATTGGCCTTAGGGGTCTGTTGTAATATCCACAAGCTCATTAATATATTTGTTTTTGTATTTGCAAATGTGCCATCTCCCAGGTTCGTGTTTGCCATCTTACTGTCTACTTCTCAAAGCTGGTTGAATCTTATTTACTGAGTATCAGTCCCCATCCTCACCCCCCAAAAAAGAGAGTGCATGCACACCTGTGCACACATGGGCACACACAATCCACACCTGTGCACACACGGGCACACACAATCCACACCTGTGCACACACAATCCACACCTGTGCACACACAGGCACACAATCCACACCTATGCACACACGGGCACACACAGTCCACACCTGTGCACACACAATCCACACCTGTGCACACATATGCACGCACACATTCACACCGCTTCCTGCCATCACTGGCATTTCTGGTAGCCTGGTTCTCCCCCAAATCCTGGGGCACCCTCTTTCCCTGCAGGCCTCATTTCACAGCTTTTCTTCCTTTCTCCCAGAGCTCCTGGCAGCCAGGTCACTGGGGCCCTTTTCTGTTGAGAGGTGGATGATTAGGATGTTCATGTGTGACCAGAACAGAGGTTACATTATTGGGGGGATGTGCCAGGTGGTAGTTTCAGGGTGCACAGGGAAGGGAGGTGGGGATTAGTTCCTGGCCCTGGTGGGGTCGGCTCCACTCTGCCCACACCCAGGGAGGACAGGGCCACACTGGGGCCGCACTAGGGCGGAGGCCTCGGGCCCTGCCCCCTGCCCGCTCTGACCTCCAGACTGGACCCCGCAGGGCTGCGTCACTCGCCCTGAGCCCCGAAGGCTGCCCGGGTTCGGCAAGCCCAGGGTGCGTCTCCCCAGGCCCCTTCCCTCCCTGGCGCCCTGGTCAGGCTCGTCCAGATCAGCAGAACGGGTGGGACTCGCTGTACCCCGACCCCTGGGCCTGGCCCCTGGTGTGATTTAAATGGGGTGTGTGAAATCCTTGTGCCCAGCCGAGTGCCAGCCCAGCACGCTCCCGCGAGCTTCTCTGACAAAGCCAGCATGTGCTTTGCCTGTTTTGGTGGAATTTTGGCATCTAAAGGCACACGGGATTATGAGGCTCCAAGTAGGGAGAGGTTGCCTTTGTGAAGCAGGTTGCCAGACAGCAAACCCGGTCCTTCTTGGCTTCCACCCCCCACGGGGCTCTCATCCCTGGCGGTGCATTCACTGAGCCCCCGCCCCCAGCGGCGCCCGCAAAGCTGCAGCCAGCACCTCCTGCCTCCTGCCACTGATGGCTTCTGTTTTCTCTTTCAGCAAATCTCCCCAGCAGGCCACAGGTAAGAGCCAACGGGAGGTGATATATGGTGAAGCTTTTATTTTTGATAGTTGTGTATTTATTTTAATATGTCTGCTAGGAACAATAAATTAGCCCCTCAAAGAAAGAGAAGAGTGACTGGGGGCGGTGGCTCGGGGTGGCTGAGCGTGACTGAGTGTTGGCAGGTCAAGTCCCCTCGGTTCCGGGGGTTCCCGGGGGGAACCATCACAGCCAGCTCTTCCCGATGCCCCCGTGGCCATGTGCTGGGCTGTGCTTCTGGGAGCTTGTGGGGACCCCTCAAGCACCCTGCAGAGTCATCCTGGGGTGACGTGGCCTGCCTTGGTTCTCCCAGATCCCTGAACGTGATTAAAACTGCTGCACAAGGGCGGCCTTGGTACCAAGCTGAGGGCCTCCTTGCTCGGGGAACCCCCTTGCGGGAACAGGCAGAGGGCCTCTGGGGAGCAGGCTGCCTCCGGGGTGCCCTGTTTTGGGCCGGGGAGCCTCCTGAGCAAGAGGCCCCCGGGCCAGGGGCTGAGAACTTGGCTGGCAGCACCCACAGCTCCCCTTCAGCCCGAGGAGGAAGGGCATGCAGAAGGCGGCCGGGCTGGCGATGGGAGCACGGGGCAGGGTGGAGGGGGCCTCCAGTGGGCAGAGCCGAGGCCAGGGGCTTGGGAAGAGGTGGGGGCTGCTGGGCAGCAGTGGAAGGAGCGGTGGCCCTAAGCCTCAGGCCCCCAGGCCAGGCGGGGGCGATTGGGGAAAGAGGGAGCCGCTGTGTCAGGCTGGGGAAGTGAGGGTGTGCGGGGCTTGAGGGACAGAACAAGGGCTGGGAGCTTAGTGGACAGCGATGGCGGAAGCCAGGGTGCTGGCGGAAGCAAGCTGCAGAGGTAGAGGAGGTACTGGGGGGTGGGACCCTGAAACGGAAGGATGCAGGTTGCAGTTCTGGGTGACGGTCCTTATCGGGGGCTGGAGGTCCTGGTCCTTGGCAGAGGGAGTTCCAGGGCTGAGAGGCCAGCGTGCACGAGAATCTCCATTTGGGGATGGAAGTTGCTCAGAGCCTAAAGGGCTTCGAGTGGCTGGCAGCGGGGGGCAGAGAGCCACCTTCTCCTCGGGAGTGAGGGAGTGGGGTCGGTGGGTGCTGGCCTCCAGCAGGCGAGGCAGAGTCTGAGGACGTGAAACTCAAAGTGGGTGTTCTACCTAGGGAGGAGAGAGGGAGAATGTTCCGGAAGTTATGCAGAGGCCTAGTTCTGGAGGGAGTGCTCGCATTTTCTTGGTGCATTGACAGCCTGTGTCCACTCCCACAGGCGATGTGACGTGCTCCCGGCCACCAGCCTGCCCTGGCGCCCGGGCTGCCCTTTCCAGCAGACACTGAGACCCAGCTCCATCTCGTCAGATGCCGCCTGGCTCCCGGAGGCGCCATGGAGAGCGAGGACTGTGATCCGCTGACAGAGGGAGAACCGACAACCCAAAGAGAAGAGGATATTTCATTTTATAATGACCACGTGTTATTGTTTCCTTCCTCCCTCCTATGCAACTGTAAATGGGGGAGCAGGGTGGGGTTTGGGGTGGTGAGAGTTTGTCGCTGATTTGTACAATGCGTCCAGCATTGGGAAAGCAGGTGGGGCTTTCTAAAATGATACCTCCTTTTTAATAATCACAAAAAAATCACTTACGAATTAGAAGCAAGTTTTACATTTTCACATTCCTTCTGCTTGTTGATATTTAATTTGCACAATAACTTCATTTATTTCTTTGACTCTTTACCATTATGTTTTTATTATTTATAATTTGTCAGCTATTTGACCAAATAGATTTCCTGTATTTGTTTTCATGATTCGGCCCAACTAATAAGTTCCCGTATTCCAGTCCCGCATGGTGGATGGACAGATGGGGGATGGAGAGACAGTAGATCTGGCTCTGCCTCTTGCTTCCTGTTTAGCTTCACTGACATCAGCCAATGGCTTCTTTAGTGACCGTTTGGGTCAATACCCTTGGCCTAGATGGTTTTTCTATTCAGATTTTTTTCAGAATTGTATTTCCCATCTCTCTATAAGTGACTCTTGATTTCTGTATATGTCTCATGACCCAATATCCATGACCAAGGAGACTTAATGCAGAATTACAGTCTCAAAGATCATTTGCCAAAGGTGGCTCCATTAGGCATATTTTCATTTTGACATAAACCTCATGCCACCTTCAGGTCCTGGATTCTGTCATTCAGAGGGCAGCAGAACCTCACCAAACTGGGGTGCCAGGGCACACCGTCATCTTCAGGGCCCCGGGGACTGGTTTCTTACGTCATTCATGTGTTTTCAAGTCCTCTGTAATACTTGAAGCCCCCAGCTCTTTTCTTGATGAAGGCAGAAGTCCCCCCGTCCCACACTGCATCCATGTCACATCTCACCTCGTGAGGGAACGCACAGATGCGTTATGGCCCTTTATCGGTCCATCCGTTCATGGGGAAGGGGGTTCTCCAAAGCCACTGTCACTATCTCTGAAAGAAGGAAGTTAAAGGGGAGACGGCGGCACCTGCCGGTACCTTGAGGGCAGTAAATCAGGTATTTCGTTCAACTTCTGATTTCATATATACTCAATTCAGATTTAACATGTTATTTAATTACCAAATGTAGAGAAACCAAAACAAAAAAAGTCACAGTTGTGTGTTTTGATTTCAGCATATGTGCTTTTAAAACATCAGGGCTTACTTTGAGTTCTCTTTAACTGGGCTTTGGCCAGAAGGAGGCTTGAAGTTAGAAACTGCTATTCTTTTAGAATAGGTTGGGTGGGTTGGGGACGAGGTGCCTATTTGCAGCATAGATATTTTGAGAAGAAGAAAGTTGTTTTATATGAGAGGGAGGCCGCGGCCACCTTTCTACCTCAGGCCCACCCGCCCGCGTCGGAGGCAGCTTCGCAAGAGTTGTACGTGGCTGTGGGTGGCCAGCGCGCGGCTCTGCCCAGGCCGTTCCGGTCCCAGCGGCAGCACCTATTTAAAGAAAAAACTTCCCCGAGCTCTGTAGATTTGGTGTTCCTGTTCTTATTTTAAAAAGTTATATGTCAATTTTTTCTGCCTGTGTTTGTATGCAAAATGTCCTCTCTTCTGCTGTTATGGAAAAGCTAAAGTAAAACACTACATTGTAACCTTCTAAGTAACAATAAATGAAACGATATATGCTACAGTAACAACAAGGGGAAATGAATATGTAGTTCTTAGAACACTGTCTAATCTGGTCCCATGCTGTATTTTTCATCCAGAATAAAAGTAATTTTAACACAAGATGACTTTGTTTCCCTCAGCTGTGTTCACTGACAGAACGTGAGCTCTGAATGGACATTTATGAAAATAAAATTATAGAGAGCCTCTATCTTGATACTCCTGCATATTTTCCTGCAATTTCTCTCACACACCCAATAGTTCTTCTCGTGCCCTCTGCCTCACTTTCTCTCCCCTTCTCTCTTCCTTCTCACGAGTATATATAATCACATAATTCTTAATTTCCATTACATACAGAAGGCTTATTTACAGAGAAATAATCATGATGGGTTAAAAAAAAGTTTGTGAAGCCTGTTGAGCTTTTGTTTTAATGCACTGGTGCTACTGACATTTCAAAAACACTTTTAGCCTCATGCTTTTAAATAATGTGCCTTTTACGTGCACTGGATTTTCACCACTCTGCTAGTAGGTTTAATCTGTTTTTGAAGCTATCCAGGGATTTCAGAATAATGTGACTTGATTTTAAAGTTAAGAGCCATGAAATAGAAAACGTCGAAGAATGATATTTATTAGAATAAGGGAAACAGATACATTCTGATGAACATTTTCAACATCCAAATAATTTTCACATTAAGCATTCTCAAGGAGATTATTGGTTTCTGTCAACTTCGGTAGGCCGTTGAAAATGGAAGTGGGAATAAATGCAAAGCTTTATTTCTATACTAGGCCTTCATCTGGTTACTTCTCTATGTAATTGAGATTATATATGTTCAAAGAATGTATTTGTTCTTGGGTATCCCCAAGTCACTGTTGTAAGAGAAAAACTTTTTCAGAAGCCTTTCTAAATGTGTTAGCTGGGAACTGAATGTAGACAGACCCCACTAGCACCACACCCCTAACTCTCGGAGCCATCGGTGGCACCCGATTCCGGCCTGTGTTGCCAGGAGGGCCACCGAGTGGCCGGGAGCCTGCCGTGGCGGCCAGGGGCGGATGGCAGCTGCGTCGGGGCGAGCTGTCGGTGCTGTGGGCTGTGTGCATAAAGCCATAAACCCCACCACGAGCATCCAGGGGCTCCCGGACCTGGGGTCCGGCCGGCCTGGGCAGGCCCTGTGGACGGGGGCTCACGCCGTGTCGGGTGGTGCCGTCGGCTGAGCCAGGATGACCGGGCGGGGCAGTTGGGACAGTCCGCTGGGTCCTCCGCTCCTTGCAGGCTAGCCTGACTGTGCTCTCCTGCCACAGAGAAGAGTCACCTTCACTTCTCCACCCCCTGCCAGTCACCTTATGGGGCTGGGGAGGGGGGCGAGTCTCCCTCCTGAGCAGGAGACACTGCAGTCGCAGGACAAACAGTGTCTGTACAGAGAAAACGACGAGTTGGGCCCGTCAGGTTTCACCACATAAGCTCTGAGGACAGAACACGGGCGTATCCACTTCCACGGGGTGTGTGTCCATGCGCTGCCTCGGTGGAGGAGAAGGCAGCGTTCCCACAGAGGGCAAGGGGGCCAGCCCTGGTCAAACACGCCAATTTCATTAAATATATATATATATTTGTGCTGTAGCATGTCTGTGCTCAAGTCCTAAGAAGAAGCAAACAAAAGCCGGAGGGAAGTGGAAGGAAAGGGCACCGGGATGAGCAGCTTGTTCAGACCCATTGCTGGGGTGGGGGGGGGGGGCTCCTTGCACCAACGAGCAGGGTGGGGGTGCGGTCGTGCCCCCACGCGTGCGTCTGGACACGTGGTATGTCTGCACTTGGAGGCACTCACACACTTGGCACTCACCTCATTTCCAGGGCTTTTAGTTTGGAGAAATAGTTTTCATAGTCGAGAATGACTGCAGCTGACACACGTGCTTGGGTTCAGGGCCTCCTTTACAGCCGGCTGAGTTTCTGGTGTTGTTTTGAATTATTTATATGAGAGTAATTAGGAAAAATGAACTGACAGTTTGCCCTCATCCTAGCTCTGTCCTCAGTCCAGAAATCACAAATACTGAATTTGTAATTAAACGAAAAGAGTTCCCAAGCTGCCATAGGGTGTAATTATAATTACTTCCTTGAAATTACTTTTTAAGAATGTTTTTCTGAAGTATTAAAATAACAATTTTTCTTCACTTTTACTTCAAATCAATTATTTTTACATCCTTTCCTGTAATTTAGAGAAAGTAAGATGAAATCACTCTACTCAAACTGTTGTGAAGAATTCAATCATCCTCGTGCACATCTGGCCCGAGTGAGCCCATCAAAATCCGGAAGGGTCCCGCTCATTGCACTCCGTGGGCCTCATGTGGAGCCACGTTTTCCCCGTGAAACCCTGTGCTCCTGCCCCTCGGGGTACCTGAGGGTGCAGTTTGGAAAGTCCCACCCTGCTCGGGCGGTGCCCAGGCACCCTTTCCCTTTCCTCACCTCCCACCTCCGCCGAGCAGGTTCACCCATGACCTCTCCCAGGAGAAGCTGCTCAGGACAAAACAAGACACACACTGAGCACAATATCCCCAAACATTCACAGATTAATAAGATAAAAAGGGTAGGAGTTTTATGATTAACTGGATGGTATTAACGATGGGTCAAAATTCTGCATTGGCTTCAAAGTTAGCAGCGCTTATTCCCTGAAAAAGGAAGCTGGGTTTCTGGGAAATGGCCAAAACTAGAGGCAGGACAAAGCCTCCCTCATGCAGGCGGTAATCCGAGGGTTACAGGATGATAATCAGGCGACAGCAATCAACGGTGACAGGAGCCAGGAGCGGGCAGTAGCTCCCCAGGGAACGTACGGCACACACTAGACCCCATGGGTGGGTTTCCAAATATGGTGACACAGGTCGAAGGAAAATGTATGGAATCAACCCCTGGGATCGCGTGCTAGTAACTCAGCCTTCACTGGGATGTCCCAAGTGCTTATTAGTGACGTTAGGGTGCTAAAAAGACAGCACAACAGTGTTTTCGTGGAGACAGGATGCAACTTTTCTAGGTCGATGTGGTAGGGGCTTTTGATTTATAATTGCAATGTTTGCCATCTGAAGTCACCTAATTGTTGAATCCAAGTTGCTCAGGAAATCAAGTGATTCATTACAAAGAAATGATACCAAGAGTAGCTGGTGTCCCCCAGAAGAAAATGTGCACAAAACCCACAGTCCATTGGGCTCCTTGCCTTGGTCAGTAGCAGCTTGGAACTGTACTCACACCGAGGGTGACCACAGATGCAAACAACGTTAAAAATAGAGGACATGGGTAACAGGGTTAAGGTCGTCTTAAGCAGCAAAAGAAGAAAGGAGACATGAAAGCAAGAAGGAAAGAGTGCAGGTGAGAGCGTGGCTGTCTGTGGCCTGGCTTCATGGAGTCTCAGTGGGTCCGGAAGTGTTGGATGAGCCACCGCCTTTCCTAAGTCCATCTGCTCGGGAGGGCACCTGGGAACGCTCAGCTAGAGCTTTCAGAGGGTGGTTTATGCCTCCTTAACTGAGACGCGACTTCAAGGACAGGCCCCGTGGAGCGCCCTTTGCCTCAGAGTTGGGGAGTCTTTCTCTGATGTCTTTTCCAGAAGACCAGGCCTCTGGGTTTTAGGGGAACGTTGAGGGAAGGCAGCTTCCACCTGCCGATGATGGGGCCAAGGGTATCCCATGAATCGCCACTGAGGTACGGTGCGTCTGCTCGACAGAGGGTGTCGTATCCCAACAGCCACGGGCCATTCTGGTGCTTCCACAGCAGAGGGGTGTCCAGTCACCCGGCAGTGAACCCCAGAGGCTGCGCAGCCCCTTGTCATTAATGCCAACGGCAACAGGCAGGCCACCACGCCCCTGAGAGTTTGCTGACTTGCGTTTCAGAATTCCTGAAGATGGAGGAGATACGGGAAAAAATGCTTCCACACTAAGTGGCCGAGCTCTGCAAAGCTCTTCAGTGACAGTCCCAGTAAGCTGGTGCTGGGGGGGCAGGCGAGACTTCCCAAGTCTAGGGGGATAGAATCAAGTTTGTATGTGTGTTGGGGGGGTGCTGCCGTTAGAGCTGTAACCCTCTGGCAAGGAAGGGCTTCAGCCCAACTATGAACTAGTCAGTTTTAACCAGGACATTTTCAAAACCCCTTGTGGAGTGTAGCAGTAGGAACTCTGTCTGGAGGTGTTTACAGTGGTCTGAGGATTGGACCCCTGTCCACGTCCACGTTTACAGTTCTGCCAGGATGATTGTGTTGACAGATGAGATTGCATCAGAGACTTCCTTGGCCATTTGGGAATAGTCTCTCCACTGATGTTGATTGAGGACAGGGGCAAACATGTCCTCAGAAGGCTGCGAACGGGGTAGACAGCCCTAAGTTCTCCCTTCTTAGGGTAGAGGGAGGCGAGTAGCAGGAATCAAAGCTTAACAATGATGACAGAAGTATGTGAGGGAGAAAGGAATGGGATTCCCTAAAAGGCAAGCCAACTTGCTGAGAAACGTTGCTTATTTGCAGTAAGCAACAAGGAATGTCAACTTGAGGGACCCTCGAGTTTAAAGGAGACCCTAAAAACTCAGTCACCAGAGCCCCCATCCATTCTCTGCTGTGGCGTTGCCCTTGGTAAGGTGAGGAGGCTTTTCCCAGCGGGCCAAGAGAGGAAGTGGTCAGCTGCCAGCTCTGATGGTTCCCAGGAAGCTGAGTCAGAACACCAAATGCTGGTTCGGGTCCCCCATGTGTAAATAGACAGACAAGTTCATGGGAATTAGGAAGATCCGGAATGGGAGTCTGTAGCATATTATGTATCAAATCATTTTACCAACAAAGACGTGTTCGTCCTCCATGGCGCTATAGGGGTAAAGCCATTCGTAAACAGGATCTTTGAAAATGTTATTTATTAAGTTGAGGCCACAATAAATCAGGGCGTGACTTAATCCAGTATGGCTGGAGTCCTTATACGCAGAGTAAATTTGGACACAGGAGGAGGAGACAGACGGGAGAGGGGCAGCCACATAACGGAGGCAAACGGCGAGTTACGCTCACCAGCAAGCCTGCGCCGGAGCGCTGCAGACCCCAGAAAGCACGAGTCCACTGCCTCCTTGATTTTCTACTTCTAGCCTCCAAAACAGTGAGACAATAAATTCCTGCTGTTTAAGCCAACCAAGGCAAGGAGCTAATTTTAACTCATAAAAAGACTCTTCATTCTCGGGTTCCCAGGGAAGAGGTTGCTGAGGCTTTGGTGACGCACACGGGAATGTGGTAATGTCAGAAAAACTGGAAAGTGCAGCAGCCAGAGAGATCAGGAGTCCTCTTAATCGTCTCTTCGTTACTGACACGGTTTTGAATGTTTTCCATGGCCACATCATTTAGGAGAAGGGATTTACCTCCCTGGGATTAATCATGTTCTAGGTAATGAACTTTACTTTGACAAAATTGTATCTTCTCTTTGGAAACCTTATGCCCTTTCTGAGCTGAAACAGTAAGTGGACGGTGGACTGTGTGTGAAGCTCATTCGTCCTTAGAACACAACTGAAGGTCACCCACAGATTGCAGAAGGGTAACCGAGGGCCCTGAGGTCGTGGCCAAGCCTGGTGGGAGGTGGGAGGGTACCGCAGTGATGCCCTGTGGCCGTCACAGCCAGGCCTGCTGTCGATGTGTTCTGCAGAAGGCAAGCAAGTTTTGATTATTGTGACCTAAAAGAGCCCTAAAACAAACAGAACAGCCAACAAGAAAATAGCCGCTGGGTTTGGTTCTACAAGGGGCAGGGAGAGGCTTCCCTGGTGACTTGAACAATCTATATTCCTGTTTCCTGGGCAGGGGACCAGGAGTAGAGGATGGGTGTAGCAGTGGCACAAGGTTGGATGAGACCTTTCTTGAATACGTACGAGTATTGGTTTTAGTCCTTCTTTAGCTTTGGGTGAGAGGGTGCAGTGCAAGTTGGGGCTGGGGCTCTGAGGAGCACCGAGGGACGCCTCTACAAAATCCTGCCTGGCCCACAAGCTCTGGGAGATCAGCATCTGGTCTTAGTTAGACACGGGTATTGGTGAGTCCATAGCCAAATTTCCTAGGACCCCAATATGAGGAGGAGCCCCCCAGGGTCTTTTCTCAAGAAAGGGACCATAGAGGGGCATTTTGTCTGGCAGTTCAGTTTGCACAGGAAGCCACTGCCTAAGAAGTGGGCAGGGGCACGCGTCCCCCAGGGAGCAGGCACACGCCTTGGTTAACAAGCCCAGGATGACATTGCTGGACTGGGACAAGGCGACGGTCTGGGGATCACTGAGAGCGCATTCCCTGAATAGTTTGTTGACTCCTAGGAAGAGGGGTGTAACAGGGGCGGGGTGTAAGTTTGGTTGATAACGTAGCACCTGTATTGATAAAAATTTACAAGATTTCCCTTTAATATTTAGAGAAATTGCTTCTTATGACTGTAAGGTACAACCGGAAGTTGGGGGCTTGATCTCTCCAGGGAGCTCTTTCATTGATCACTTGCTCCGTTCTTTCCTGTTGTTTCCGGGGCAATGAAAGTCTTTTCCCAATGACTCTCTGTTTACAGCAGTTACACATTCTTCAATGAAAGACGCGCTTCTCGAGGACTGTGGGAAGACGGCTGAGCTGGAAGCTCCTGGAATCAGCCCCTCCATCACAACAATGCCTGAGCAGGCTGGAACAGTCTGAACGAACCATTTTGGAACTCTGGAGGCTGGAACACCGTGCAGCATCAAGGGAAAAGTGGGAGGAAGAAGCTCATAAGTAGTGTAAATACTGGCGAGTCTCACCCTCCAGACCGCGGCGACCGTCCCCTGTCCCCCAGCTGCATGGCAGTGTGGCCGGCCCCTGGTGCCGTGCTCTGCTTTCCGAGTGGGCCACAAGGACCTGTTCCTCCAAAATCCCGGGGCAGAAAAACTGGTGCAAAATTACTGGATTTTTGTATAAAGAAGTCAAGAAAATAAGATTTCTTTCGGGCATCACATGAAAACAAACTGACCCATCTGCTTCTCTCTGATGCTGGCTGGGCGCCCTGACACACCGTGGTACCCAGGAATCACCGGTGCTTCTCTCTTTCTCTTTTTCCAAATATCTATTTAAAAAAACTATTTGGAAATTGGAATTTTATGTCTATTCATGATTCCTTTCCTCAGCTTCTCTCTTTCACATCTCCCACAAATAAAGTCTCTTTTAAAGAGGTTTACTGAAATATGATAGAGAAGGAACTTGAGAGTGACAAAGCTCTATTACATTTTTCACATCTTATCTAGCCCAGTAGCTTTATCCTGACATCCACTTTAACACAGAGTACAGAGTTGAAGACAGCAACGCCTAAAAGAATCCATTAAAATAATAGTAAAGAGATTTTAAAGGCTTATAAACCCACAGAATTAAAAGGAAATGGAGAAAAGCTGCCAACAGATGAAATATCTCCACGAATAGATGGTGACAGAGGAAGCAGTGGGGAGGAAGCTGTCGAGTCTTCAGTGGAGGTGTCGGTAACCCCGAGGGCCTGCTCGCTCACCCCCCGCTGGGACAGAAAGTGGGGACCCACACCCTCACTCCCGGGCCCGAGCACAGGGCCGGGAAGACGGGATGATGGCACCACGCCCACCCATGACGGCCAGGCCCTGGGGTGGCCTGCGGCCCCCACCTTCCAGTGTCCCTGCTCCGGGGTAATCTCCCACGCCAAGAGCCACCACTCGACTTTGCTCCCGGGAGGAGGCTCCCTTACGTGAGCCCTTGTTTGGTGAGAAGATTGTTCCCTGGACTCTCCTTGCCGGTTAGATGGAGCCGGCGGCTGCGGTGGGGAAGCTGCGGCGGGGAAGCCGGGGAGGGGCAGGAGCTGTGGGGTGACCTCTGGCGAAGGAGAAAACTGCCCGGACAGTGAGAACCAGGCAGGCGGCTCTGCCCAGGCACCGTGGGAGAGAGGACGGAGCAGAGCTCGGCCTGTGCGAACGGAGGGCTGGGAGGAGGTGGAGGAGAAGCCCAGGAGAGGGCAGGGGGACATCCCCGGGAGCTCTGAGGACCACTGGGTGGCATGTTCTCCTCTGCCGCTGTCCCAGCACCTGGGGCCCCGGAGGGGTGGGAGAAAGGGGGGAGCTCAGGAACCACCCCCCAGAGCCCCCAGGGCCACTTTCCTTTGCCTCTGGGGACTTCACCCTCACTGGAGTCACCTTAACTAACAAGGCATCCACGAGGCCTGGTGGCAGCGGGTCCCCCCACAGCAAGGCAGGCGAAGACTCGCTGGGGGACGCGGCTCAATTGCCACCATGCGGTGAACCCAGCCTTAGCCCAAAGGGTGCCAGGTTCGGTGTATTTAACACTGAAGACCACAGAATCCTCTCGAGTGAGAAGCTGCCCTTGGTTGCTGGGAGAAGGGCGGGTAGTGTGGGAAGGAGCAGAGAGGGACGTGACGTCGCAGGCTCAGTGTTGCTGTGTCACACGTCCCCAAAAGGGCGCTCGGTTGTCCGTCTTTGCTCTGCCCCTGGAGCCTCCTCCCCATCTTGGTTATCGGTGCAGAGCCCCGACCTGGAGACGGACTCGGTCCCCGCTGTGGACCAGGAGTCTGGAGCCGCTGGGGCTGCGACGGGAAGGGGCTGGGGGCAAACGAGGCCCACAGGAGAGTGCGAGGGCAGATGGGACAACACCCTCTGCGTCTCCAGATTCCACCATCCCTGAAGCTCCCCGAATACATGAGCCGGTCAGTTCCCCTTTTAGCTTCAGCCAGTCAGAGGTGAGTTCCTACACCTGCAACTGAGTACAGGTTTGACTCACAAAGCAGTAGTGCTGAGGACTGGGCGAGGGCAGAGTTGGCTCATTGTCACTGGGCTTCACCAGACCTCTGAGAGTGAGAATAGGTCGTGGGAAATGTTACCTTTTGTTCCAGTTTGCTGATACTGCCGGAATGTAAAACACCAGAGATGGATTGGCTTTTATAAAAGGGGGTTTATTTGGTTACACAGTTGCAGTCTTAAGGCCATAAAGTGTCCAAGGTAACACATCAGAAATCAGGTACCTTCACTGGAGGATGGCCAATGGCATCCGGAAAACCTCTGTTAGCTGGGAAGGCACGTGGCTGGCGTCTGCTCCAAAGTTCTGGTTTCAAAATGGCTTTCTCCCAGGACGTTCCTCTCTAGGCTGCAGTTCCTCAAAAATGTCACTCTTAGTTGCTCTTGGGATATTTGTCGTCTCTTAGCTTCTCTGGCGCAAGAGTCCGCTTTCAATGGCCGTCTTCAAACTGTCTCTCATCTGCAGCTCCTGTGCTTTCTTCAAAGTGTCCCTCTTGGCTGTGGCTCCTCTGCAAAATGTCACTCACAGCTGCACTGAGTTCCCTCTGCCCCTCAGCTCATTTATAGGGCTCCACTGATCAAGGCCCACCCTGAATGGGTGGGGTCATGCCTCCATGGAAATTACCTCATCAGAGTTATCACCTACAGTTGGGTGGGGCGCATTTCCATGGAAAATCTCAAAGAATTACAATCTAATCAACACAACATTGCATCAAAGATAATGGTGTTTTGAGGGACATAATACATTCAAACTGGCACACCTGGGAAGAGGACACACAATACTTAAAGCACAATCCAGGGACCCAGGGAATAACAACCACATTTTTAAATTGTAATAACCTGTTTTATTTAACCCAATATAAGCAGATATCATCATTTCAACCTGTAACCTGTGGTAACATTGTTGAGATACTTTGTGTCCTTCTGGAAGCTAAGTCCTTGAAATCCAGTGTGCACCTCTGTTCGGACTCACCACGCTTGGAGTGTTCACGGGCCACCTGTGCCGTGGCAGACAGTGTGCCCACGGGGGTGCCCTCCCCAGCGTGGGCGTGCAGCCTGCTCACACCACCGTCTCCAGCCTTAGAGAGGCTGTTAAAACGGGACAAAAGTACAAAGACCCAGAGCACCCAGCCAGAGGGGCTGAGAGCCACAGCACCCGGTGAGACAACTGTGCCTTACGCAGAAGGGTGTTGGGGAAAGCACCGCTGTCCCCGCGGACAGCCCATGCTGCCCCACGAGGGCCCCACATGCTCCCAGCCCCACCCCTCCCCGCCTCAGGGCCCTCCAGCCGCAGGGCTGTCACCTGGGAGACATCCCAGAAGACACCCGAGCCACGGGGAGGGGACACCCACACTTTGTTTAGTACAGGAGCTGATCAACCTGACCGAGAGCGACTCTGCGGTGTCCGTGGAGAGACCCGCGCCGTGCCAAGGCCTCCCAGAGGATGGGGCGGACCTGGGGGGTGCGCAGGCCAAGCCCGTCCCCTCCTGAACAAGCTGACAGCGCAGTCTCGTGTGCCTGAGACGCCCCTCGGTTGCCCTCAAGCCCCCATGTCTGCCGTTGGTGCCCTCATCCAACTAATGAGGCCACGTCAACATTTATGTTCTTCAGTTGCTTGATTTTATTTTAAAAAGCCATGAGAGCATGTCTGATCGATGGCGGGGTGGTGGGGTGAGGTGGGGGACTAAAGGATGCCCCTCCTGGGGACCCCCCAGGGCCCCCAAAGCCTGAGTCTCCCTTGGACCAGGTTTCTCAACCTTGTGTTGCAGGCTCGGGGCCGGATCACTTGTCGGTGGGTGTCCTGCACCATGTGGGGTGCTGGGCAGCACCCCTGTCTCTGCCCCCTCGATGCCCCCCTGTGACAGTCACCAAAGGTGTCTCTAGTCTCTGCACAAAGCCCCCTGCGAGGCAAAGCCCCCTGTGGAGGAGTCTAGAGGCCTCGGGGTGCAGCGGAGCACTCCTTGGGGGGCTTTCCGGAGGGCAGTGGGGCAGGGGTGCTGCCCCTGGGACACAGGATCCGAATGAGGAGCACAGGGTGAGTAAGGGGGGACCAGACTGGGGTCGGGCGGGTCGGGAAGGCAGGGCACCTGGGAGCAGCCCAGGGGCTCCGCAAAGTGGGTGCTGGGCAAGGCCAGGACTCGGGGAGAACAGACCCCAGAGCATCAAACCTGTCATGTTGGGCACCTGGGGATCTGGGGTAGAAGAAATGATTTTTCGTGGCATCTTGAAGGCAAGTGGAAATCCAAACCGCACATGACAGTACAGGCTAAGGTGCAGCCCCCGGAGCTGGCCGCTCCAGATGGGCACACCGACGGGCGGGGACCACCCTGCCGAGGCCCCGGCGTGTCTCCGCTCGCCTCTGCTCCTCTTGGCACCGAGATGGCACCTGGGTGCTGAGACGGGGCCCCTCCCAGTGGCTTGAACAGCGGCAGTGCTGGGCTGCGGTTCGCGGGACCCCACATGGGGTGGTGTAGGGGAGCAAGGCCCCCTTGCCTCTGCTGCTGGTGGCCGCGGCCCTTGCTCCCCTCCCTGCCTCCACAGCCCCCTTCCTTACGGGGACACCAGCCCCCTCTCACACAGGTGGGGGCCCTCTAACCCTGTCTGGCCTCACCTTAACTCTTCACACTTCAAAGACCCTCTTTCCAAATAAGGCCTCGTTCACGGGGGGGCCAGGGCCTGGGCAGGTCTTTTGGGGACACAGGGCACCCCATAGCAGCCACTGTGTGACGTCCTGCCATGGAGCATGGGGTCCTCAGCCGTCTCTGCCCCCTCTTGGCAGTCGTTTGTGGCTCGCGTTGGAGGCTGGGAGGGCTCAAGGTTACATGCGTTTAACCCCCTCTCAGGTCCCACTGGCTCAGGGAACCCCTACAGTCTCTGGTACCCCCAACCCCATTTGGCCCTCATGCCCTGTCCAGGTAGGCCCTGGAGGGGCAGCGGGATTTTCACCACTGCCCACAGTGGAGGACCAGGGCAGAAGCCCCCAACCCACGGCCCACCCTCAGCTCTCGTGGCCTGAACCGCAGCCGGGACTTTGGGTTGGGTCAGCACGCGGACCCACCACCCCTGCCCCTCGGCACCTGCCCCCCATCCTGCCTGCAGGCTGGAAGTGCTGGGCACCCCCTCACCATGTCCTGACACCCCCTCCTCCCCAGAAGCTATGGGGCAGTCAGGCGGGAAGGAGAGGGCCATGGGCTTGCACCCAGGGGCTGTTGGGCCTGGGTTGATCTGCTGAAGACTGCACCCCAGAAGGGAGGCTGGAGGACAAGGTGGCGTCCCCTGGGTGGGGCTTCCGGGAGGCTGGAGGGTCCGGCCTTTCTGCTCCGAGGTTTGTGGGTGGGGGTCTTGGCTGCAGGGAGCCTGACCCCGAATCCCAGGCAGGGGTGCCCAGCTCTGTGCCTCAACCCGGGGCCACCCACAGCAGCTGTCCCGTGGCACCCCAGGGGAGCTCTGGAACCCCCCACCCATTGCCCTGGTCCTCACCCGGGGCTCAGCACACAAATATTTGCCAAATGCAAGAACAAAAAATAGATAACAGAGGCAGGCAGCGCTGCACGGATCGGCCAAGTTTACTTTGTCTGAATACAGAAGGACCCAAGGAGACGGCCTTCAAGGTCGCGGTGGCTCCGCGCCTCTGTGCAGACCCCCCGGGCTGGAGATCGAGACGTGAAATCTGTCACAGCGTCCCCGCTGCCCCCGGCCGCCGGCCCTCGGCGCTGACGTCTGCAAACAGGCCATGTGTCCGCTCTGTCACCACAGGCCGGCAGAAGCGAGTCGCCCGCAGGCTGGCAGCTGACGGGCGGATGCTGCCCACCGGCCCCGCGCGGCCTGGCAGGTGCCGACGCCTCTCCCTGCACCTGTGCCAGGGACATGCACAACTCGAGGGCCGGGTGCTGCGGGCAGGAGCCCGGGAAGCCGGCCTGTCTTGGGGTGGGGGGTGTCCTCCAGGTGGGGGGGCTGCTGTCCCCCAGGACAGGTGTTGACGTCCTTTCCCTCCCCCACCTGAAACCTGCCGGGGAGCCCCCCCAGGAGCAAGGAGCCCCCGGCCGTTAGTGCCACTCTCCTCAGCGGGCTCTGCTCTGCCCACTGCCGCTGTCTTCTATGAGCCTGGCGGTCAGTGTGGACGCTGTTCAGGAAGGACCGGGGTCCCCACCGCTCCACCACCTGTGGGTGCAGCCCCCATTTCATTTCTTCTCCTAGATGCAGGCGGGTGCTGCCGGTCCTTCTTCGGCCACTCCCTTCTCTCTTCTTCATTCCTCAGGCAGAGCTCTGGGTCTTGGGGCGGGCAGGGCAGCCAGACCCCTGCTCTGACTTGGCTGATATCTCTCCAGGGCACCTGGGGGTACAGACTTGCTCGTAGGCCCTGCTCTGGCCCGACGCCCTTCTGGAGGCACTGGGGCACCAAGAGGATGTCAAGGATTTCACACCCCGTTCTTATCTTTCGAGCCTTTGATGACCCCCAGATGGCAAACGGAAATGTGTAATCGACAAACCCTCTTAGGAACGGAGTGTCTTACGCCCTTTTAGTATATTATCAGCAGGAACATCAGGGAACGTGGTTTCCATCATTTGTTGTTTGAGTCCCCAGTGCCAATGAGGACTTGCCTTTCGGCCCTCACGGGTCTCGCCAGTGGCTGTTCCCCATTGCCTGCACACGGCTCTCATCTTTGACTCTATTCAGATTGAACATCCGACTTCCTCCTGACCCCTCTTCGGGGCCAGGCACACGACCGACATGTCTGCTCTTACCCGATCCGCCCGCGAGCTGAAGGGCAGTTGTTGCTGGTTACCTGGTCAGAGGCCTCACGGGAGCCCCCACCCGCAGACCACCAGGGCTTGTCTATGGGAACGTCCTGGCACCGCGTCTCACCTCTGAGCTTCGGCTCAGTCACCCCCTCCCCGCAGCATAGGGGCCCTCAGCCCACCCCATGCACCAGCTCCTCCAGCTGGGCCGGCCCTGGTCTTTCTCCACAAGGTCCAACCTAGAAGTAGCTGCTCTGCAGACGTCAAACATAAAATGAAGAAGCTCAACCTTCTCCAAGGACAGGCGGCCAGCAAGTGGCTGGGCCCTGATTCTGACCCAAGTCCAGCCCTGAGTCAAGGAGATGAGAAACACAGCTACTGGGGGTCCCCAAAGCTTGCGTCAGACCTTAGGAAACGGATGCTAAACAGGCAGCTTCATTGGCCCAAAGGCAATTAATAAATCACCTGTCAGTCGGAGACAGAAGAATCAGTTCTCTTTCCAGTACAATGATGACTCACATCCTGGAGGAAGAGTCAAGGGACAAATCCTTTTTGGATTTTTATCCTCATATAGTTATAATTCCAATAGTCTACAGGTTTGAAGCTCCCCTGGAACCAGTCATGGACATGTCCGAGGCTCGGTGAAGGTCAAGCCCCGCAGGAGAAATCACGGACCTCAGAAACACTTGTGGGACCCTGCGGTGCTGCCTTCAGGACTTTGACCTTCACCGAGCCTCGGACATGCCCACGACTGGTTTGACTCGATTCAGATTGAACATCTGACTTCCTCCTGACCCCTCTTCAGGGCCAGCCAGGCACATGGCCAACATTCTCAGGCTCATAGATTCTCTGGGGTTTTCTTTCATGGTCTTGGATGTGACTTTGTACTTTGCTCTTCGGGGTTTCCTGAAAGTTCTTTCCAATCGATGAGGGAGCTGAGACCCAGGTGATGGAAGGCTACATGATAAGGAAAGCCTCCCCTCCTTCTGCTTCAATTCCTGTGCCAGGAAGACAAATGACCCGGGGTCCATGAAAGGGCAAGGACTCAACAGGGATGAAAAAATCACCCCTACATTTCTGTTCAGCACTGACAATTTCTTGGGTGCTTTAACCTTGACTGTGTGCACTCTGCTGTTTTTCTTATTTTTTAAAAATTCATGGCAGTAGGAGGTGTAATTTACATAACATAAATGCACAATTTTATGGGAAGTTTACTCATTCTCAACAGAGGCACACACCCAGTATTGCCACAGCCAAGTAGAGAGTCTTTTCATCATTCCCCAAATTTCTTCTTGCTCTGCACTCAATCCCCACATCCAATACCAGCCTCAGGCAAGAACTAATCTGCTCTCTGTCACTATAACTTTGATATTTTTGAATTTCGTGTATGTGATACAGTGTATATACTCTGACATGTCTGCTTTTACAAATTTCTCTTTATCAATGGTTTTCAGTAGTTCGGTTACGATGTACCTTGGTGTGGTTTTTTTCATGTTTTCTCTGCTTGAGGCTTGGTAATTCCCTTGGATCTGCGGATTTCCATTATATTTGCAAATTTGGGGTCCATAATTTATTCAGGTGTTTTTCTGCACAGACTCCCTTCCTCTGGGACTCCAGTCACAAGTATATTAGACAATAATATTGTCCCAGAAGTCACCAAGGAGGTTTTTTTCTTTGTATTATTTCCAGACCTTTTTTTAATCTGTGCCTGTTTGCATAGCCAATGTTCACTTTCAAACACTGATCTTATTCTCAAGCATTTCTTCCTCTCAGTGCAACAGAACTGCTGTGTTCTTTGTTTTCTCTCCCTGCACTGCTGTCTAGAAAATGCCTCCAAGCAGAAACCCAGAGCAATTGTAAGGCTTACCTTGTTTGATTCCTGTTCTCAGAGATCACAGTTGCATGTTGCCTGTTGTTTTTGGTTTCTGAAAGTAATTTTTTCCTGTATTTGATCCAGCTTGTAAATTGTGTAAATGGGTGGAAAAATTTGGTCTTAGGTACTCCATCATGGCCAGAAGCAGAAGCCTCTTGCTGCTTTTCTTCATTTCGGGCCCAATCGATTACCTTAGTGTGGCTGTATCTAAATGCTCACTTGACTTTGAGGTTGATGGATACATCATGAGCTCTGTCTTCACGACCCCGGAGAATTCCAGCAGGAAGCAGAGGCTGTTTGGGCTGAACAACTTTTGTACTAAACAACTGCCCTGAATGTGTGCAAAAGTTCAGTTACCTGTCTTGGGGTCTGAGTCCTAAAAAGGTAGGAGGAATGCACTTCTCTCCGTCTCCGTCGGTCCTCCAGACAACACGCTGCTCCCCATGGTACCTGCTGGCAAGGACAGGTGCATGGCCCCAGTGTTCCACAGGGCACCCCCATTGCCAACAGGTGGCTCTCTGGGGACACCATGTCATTGCACCTGCGGGTATTCACATACCTGCCTGTCTGGAGGCCACCATAGGTAATGTGGTTCAGTACCCAGCGTGCAGGGTAAAGAGGAGCTACAGTTGTAGAGGGAGTGGAAGGGCACCATCAACAAACATTATCACAACCACCATTTGTTGTGTGCCTGCCATCACTAGGTACTTTATGTACAGTATTTCCGATCCCCACAACCACCCTAAAAGGAAGAGAGTCTAATTTCCAATTTACTGAGGCTAAAACAAAGGCACAGAGAGATAAAGTCCTTCCAAGGTCCAGGCCAACTGACAGGCAAAGCCAGAATCCAGAGTCCTCTCCCGTGTACGCGGAAGCCTGGTGTGTTCTACTGCACCCATCACATTTGGAAATTCTGATGTCAGAAATTCTGAAAGGCAACAAGCCATGGGCTCTTGTTTGTCTCCTGTTTCACACCCTGGGGTGGGGTGGGGCTGCCACCACTGGCTCCCAGCAGCAGCCCCCTGCTGAGCAGATGCCACCTCCCGGCTGTCTTGCTGAGGGTGCTGGGAGCCATCTCCCACCCAGGACCCTCAGGCCTAGTCTCGGCTCATGGTCCTTCATGTCTGTGGAGCTTCACCCCCCCGGGTCCCAGGAACCCTGCAGGGCTTCTGTCGAGGGGCCACATCACCTCGGCGATGACACGTCTTCTCTGTGGGAAACGTGGGGACGCTGACTCTAGGGGGTCAGTGTCTTATCCACCCGGCTAGCATTCTACACTCAAAGACTGTGGGCAACCATCACACTTACCGGGATGCCATTTAACTTCAAAATTAAGTGTCTTCTGTTAAAATAAAATTTAAATAAACCCTTCCATAAACTTCCATCCAGGTAGCTGTCAATAAAATCCAGGTTAATAAAAAATTGTCATTTCCCTTTGCCCATGTCTTGGAATGTGAAGTGAGAATCTTAAGGTGTAGTCCCAGAACACTGTCAATAGCCTGGAGTTGAAAGAACTCATTGCAGGCAAGGAAAACAAATTGTGTCTCTGTGAAAATCACTTGCAGTAAGAAATGTGGTGCCCTGATTCAAAACATGCATTTTTTTCTTTCTATTTTCCCAATTGACAGTCACATTAGCTACTGGGTTTTATAAATGGTCCACCTCCAGTTATCTTAGAAATACTCCTGAAAGCAAAGAGATATTGTTTTCCTTCTCATAAAAAGGCAAAATGAATTATTGCTAGCAGTTTTTAATGACAAGGTTGCTTTATTTTCAAAATTTACAAGCAAGTTTCCTGCAGCTAAGTTATGTTTCGGCTTTCAGACAATGAACCAAATTTCACAATCAGAAACGAATACTTCGAAGAACAATTTAAAGACGGACAATGGGCACAGAAGAAGCGACGGTTCCTCTGCCTTGTTCGTTCGTGTAATGCATCCATTACACTTGTTCACCCACTTTTCTCGTTATCAGGCCTTTAAACGCACAACTGTAAACTCAGATGATCCACAGGCCACCCTCATCCTCACCTCCCAGGAGGCTCCTCGGGGCAGGCCTCTGCTGACGCTCACCTTCGCGTCTCACGCAGCGCCCCGACCGGGAGTACACACTTGTAAAGGACATTTAAATAAATGCAAGTTCAAAATGGGTCACTTCCTAAATTTTTCACAGATATAGTCAGGCTCTGTAGGAGAGTATTGTGAGAGTTTATTGAGGGTTCTTTACCTTTGGGCATTCATGGTCTTTCTCATCCTGTAGATACATATACATGCATTAAAGAAATTTTTTAAAACTTAGAGCAGTAAAAAGAAACAAATGCCCATATTCCTGCCATCCAGAATTACCAAAGGTTAACATTTAACCATATATATATATATATGTATACATATATAATGTATATGTGTATATACATACATATGTATATGTGTGTGTGTATATATACATACATTTTTTAAGAAGTGAAGCATTGTAGAGCGTGCCAAGGCCGTTTGGAAGCCCCGTTGCCTTGCCCCCTTTCCCTCACACACTGCAAGGTCAGCTGCTTCTGAGCTTGGAGTGGGATCCTCCTAGCCCATTTCTCCAGTTTTACATACATATACATCCGGCCCAAAGTAATAACCCTTTGTAGCTTAGTTTAGATAAATGGCATCAGACCATATGTAACTATCTGCACTTTTATTTTTTTACTCACAATACTTCTCAGCCTTTTGGCTAAGGTCAAGTGTAGTTTTTTTTTTTTTTTAATTCAACCTGGTGCTTCTGTAATTTTCCCGTTTAGTTATGTTATTTACCCATTTCATTGTTTTAAGCTTCTCCATTGTATGAATTAGCACCACTTACCATCCTCATAGAGGTGTTCATTAAGGCGGTTTTCAAATTTAGCTTCGTACAGGCGATTCTGTACCCCTCAGCCCTGTGGCTCTGCTTGCACTACTTCCTGAAAGTTTCAGAGTTTATACCGGAAGTAGGATTGTTGGCTCATGGGCTGTGTCCATTTTCTGTTTTTTAAAATACCAGTAAATTGGCTTCCAAAGACTACCCACATCTGCACATCTTTATTCCCCTCTTTGAAAATGCCAGCCTATTGAAATTTTACTTTCTGGTGAGTTTGAAATGAAATTTTACTGTTGTTTTTATTTGCATTCCTCTGATTACTAATGAAATTCAGCATGATTTCTTCAGTTTATGATCCATTTGGATTCCCCCAATTGTAAGTCCCCTGATCATAATCTCTGCCTAGTTTTCTACTAGATTGTTTGGCTTTACAATGCCATGTTGCGGTTCTTTAGCTAGTCTATGTATTAATTATTATATATGATTACATTATATATATTATGTATATGTTTCAGGAAGTTTTTCCCATTTTATCACTAACAATTTAACTTTCATTTTTGCTTTTTTGTTTGTTTGTTCTGTAGCTTCACTGTAATTTGTCTTATCAGTGCTGGGCATCTCTGCTTCCGGCTGAAGGATGACTCTATGGTATGCTTTGGATTCAGTGTTTCTTTATTTTTCTTGGACCATTGGCTACCAGGCCCATTTTCATCATGGCAAGAGGCAGGTGTGAAAGAGGCCAAGCCAACAAGCAAAGTTAAGTCCACTGTGAGCAGCACATCTGCTAGCGTCCCACTGGTCAAAGCGAGTCCCGTGGCCGAGCTCCACATCACCTGGGCAAAGAAGCATCCTCAGGCCACAGTGGGGGGACACCAGAAAGCCGCACAGCCAAGAGCGTGGACGCATAATTCTATTGCAGGAAGCTGAAGAACTGGGACCAGTAATCCATCTACTCCACCCAGTTTGAGAAAGAATGTGCTAGCTGGTCCTGCCGTGTGGTGTTGAGACACAGGACAGATAAATGTCGGGGGGAGAACACGGACATACAGCAACTGTCCATGCCCTTGCAGACCCTGCCTTGGTCCCCTTCCAGCGCATGCCGTGAGCCGTGGGACAGTCCCAGGGCGACAGGTGTATGGCCAGCACGAGGCGGGGCGGTGGTGGCAGCACGGGTGGAGGCAGACGCACCAACTCCGCTGACCTGCCGGTCTGGACACGAGCTGGCCTGCTCAGAGGACGGGCGCCTGCGGTTTAGGCCGGGCGTCGAAACCTCACGCCCAAACGCTGGCACGTATCAAAGCCTTCACGGCCTGCCCGCCAATATCCAAAAAGGAATCCGTTCCTGTGTGCTAAATGGCTGCAAAACTTGATGGCATTTTTTATTCCAAATTCCCAATTAAGTCCGGGAGAGAAATATTGTTAAACTGACATTTCTCTGAGAGCTTAAAGAGGAATAAATGAGAAATCATAACTTCTGGAATTGTTTCAACTCAAATATTTTTGAAAATTTCTTTCTGTGGATGGCTAAGAACTATACTTTGTCTATTTTTCTTACACTTTCTCAGCTTTTCTAACTGACTATATGGGGAATTGTTGAGCTCAGGTAAAAAAAGACATCAATTAGTTCAGAGTCTAATTTTATTCCCAATTAGCTACGGTAGTAGGAAGACTTGGGGCAGGTTGACCAGAGGAGTAGAAGAGTATTTATTCATTGGAGCAGCCACAAAGGGCCTCCAAACTGACCCAAAATAGTGTTGCTGTGCTCAGTAAAGGAAATTAAATGCATTCCTTAATTTCTATTTCAAGACTCATATATAGATATTTCTAAAACACTGTTGCTATGGTGAACCCACAAGTGGTCACAGGATTGGATAAAATGCAAAATAAAAGTCTACTTTTTGATGGATGGACACGGCACTTTGTTGGGAACAGGTGCTCCAGGGGGTGGGGAAGATAAAAGCTTGTACTGGAGTGAATCAAAGAAAGGGAAGGAGGAGGGCGGCTGGAGACACTGCGGTTAGAAACATTTTTGAGACATTTCCCTGATGAGGAGCAGAGGAAAGGACAGTGGACAATGGCTGGAGGGGCCACTGGAGTGGTGGAGAGTCGTGGAGGGGGGTGAGGGCCGTGAGGGGGGTGGAGAGTCTTTTCTTCTTTTAAATTGGGTGATGTTCCGACATGTATGTGTGTCAATTTGAATAGTACAGTGGAGAAGAAAATATTAGTAATAAGGAAAAGATACCCGACTTTGAAGTGCTGCCCTGGAGGAAGCGAGGGTGCGGAGGTGAGCAGAGAGACAGCCTCACCTGCATGGAGGAGAAAGGCTCTTGGCCACAGGAGAGCAGGGAGGTTGGGAGGAGAACGGGCTCTTCGAAGCCGGGGGGCGTCTGGACAGTAAATACTTCAGGCTTTTGGGTCATGCAGTCTCTGCCATGACCCATCCACTCTGCCACGGACGACGTGTAGAGGAAGGCACGTGGCTGTGCTCCAATAAACTATTTTATTGCCACTGTAATTTGTATTTTCAGGTGTTACGAAATACCTTTCTTTTGATTTTCTCCTATTGTTAAAACATGCAAATGCATCTGATCTCAGACTGCTCAGGAAACAAGCAGTGTGTTGGATTTGGCCTCGAGCTGGCCCTGGCTCTCCATGGCCACCTTTCCTCCATTATAGGAGCTGGCACCGTCGCCGCAGAGATCCTGGCATGGGGACAAGAGGGTTCATCGGGAGAGGGGAAGGGATGACAGGAACAGTTTACCAAGGCTATGCAGCAGTGCCATTATGCAGTATTAATCCTTTTAATCAAGATTTAGGGGTGAAATAGAGGAAGGTGGGTGCAGCCAGCCCCGCTGTGTGATTTTCTTTGGGTGCTCCAGCTGATTCAAGGCAGGTTTGGGGTGAGTGGTCGGTTAGGCCCTATTAGAAATGGGGGTTCACTGAGCAGCAAGGGCATCAGGAGGCCTGCCCTACAGGGGGTCCCAGAGGCCGGGGAGTGTTCAGTGAGAAAGTAGGGGTTTGGGGTCACAGGGAGGTCAGAACGGAGTTCTCTGGAAAAGCAGAAGGCGAGATGGAGGTCAGAGTGCCAGGCCAGGTGACAGTTTAGAAATGGTGCGGTGCTTCAGCTGGCAGGGTTGGCCGAGTGGGGATGGCTGCTGTGGGGCCGAGAGGGAAGTAACGGAGCTGAAAGCATCGAGACCCGAGAGGTCCTGGGCGTCACCTGACCGACGTCCGCTGCCGGAGCTGAGGGACATGAGCCGGGAACTGGCGATCCGGAGGCCGCGCTCTGCGCGGGAAGAGTCGGAGGGGATGGCTCGAGGGAGCGGGGTGGGTTCCGTTTTGTTCCTTCGCTTACTTCCGGTAAGAAAAGGGCCCTGCGTTTTAACAACAACCAGGCACGTGCACTCGTGGGTGCCAGTTGAAGGTTCACCCACCGGAAAGGAGACACCTCCCTCGGGGCCCACTGCAGCCCGCACATGTTTCTCACTGACCACACCCCTTGCGTTCACAGCTCTTTTCAACTGGGCCACACACTCGGGCCCCTGAACAGATCTTCTCAAATCCCCAAACCGCTCAGAAAAGTTGTAAGAGCGTGTCTGTCACAAAACTCAAAGTGAAATTCAAAGGAAAGCGCGTGAGGCCTACACCGGCTGTGTAGTGACATTGTCGGTGGAAGGTGTGACTTTCCCTCTGCCCCCGACGAATCACCAACCCGAGCCCTTGCAAGTGCAGAGCTCAGGATGTGAGGGACGATTTTCTCTCTGGGCCAAAGCCTCACTCCTTCCTTTGTTGGTTGGAGGCAGAAAATTCCTACCAGGAAGCTGGTGATAGTTATAGCCCACAGCACAGCGGGGGCCACATGAGGTTCCTCGGAGGGCTGGGAGGGAGCCTGGGGCTCACACCTCCTTCTGGGGTAAGTGAGATGTCAGAGCTCGCCAACTACTGAAAGACTGGGAGCAAAACAGTGAGAGCAGGGTCAGATTTATTGTGGTCAAGAGCACTGTATGAGAAAAAAATGGAAAAGAGATGAAATGGACACTTGAAGGGGAAAAGACAAATTAGTATACTGGATTAAAAAGGAACAAATAGACAACCTGCATAGACCAAAAACTGTTAGAGAAACTGAATTCTAGCCAAAATTCCTCTGCCTATATACTCATCCACTCAAAAAAAGACACTGAGCCAAGTTTCTAGGCAAATTTTGCAAATTTTCAAAGAACAGTTGTTCCAGTTTGTTAATACTGCCAGGATGCAAAATACCAGAAATGGATTGGTTTCTATAAAGGGGGTTTATTTAGTTACAAAGTTACAGTCTTAAGGCCATAAAGTATCCAACATAACACATCAGCAATCAGGTGCCTTCAGTGGACAATGGTCAATGGCATCCGGAAAACCTGTTAGGTGGCAAGGCACATAGCTGGCGACTGCTCCAGAATTCTGGTTTCAAATTGGTTTTCTCCCAAGACGTTCCTCTCTAGGCTGCAGCTCCTCAAAAATGTCACTCTTAGTTGCTCTTGGGGCATTTGTCCTCTCTCAGCTTCTCTGGAGCAATAGTCTGCATTCGATGGCCATCTTCAAACCGTCTCTCATCTGCAGCTCATCTCTCAGCTCCTGTGCATTCTTCGAAGAGTCCCTCTTGGCTGTAGCAAGCTCCCTCCTTCTGCCTGAGCTTATATAGTGCCCCAGCAGACTAATCAAGGCCCGTGCTGAGTGGGTGGGGACAAGCCTCCATGGAAATTATCCAGTGAAAGATCTCGCTCACAATTGAGTGATCACATCTCCATGGAAACATCCAATCAAAACTCTCCAACCCAATCAACACCAATATGTTTCCTGCCCACACAAGACTACATCAAATGTAATGACGTTTGGGAGGACATAATATATCCAAATCAGTGCAAAGGGCAAGTTGGGATTTGACAGAGGTGGCCTTACAAATGGCTTAGAAATAATATATTTTTCAATAAATTGTTTGGAGACAAGTGGATCTCCATGCAGAAAAGAATAAAATTAGACCTCACATCATACATTTAAGTGAATTATGTAAGGAATACTGACTAATAACAAAAGAAATCCTAAATTTTGGGAAGTTTTGCAGGAGATATTAAAAAGGAGAAATTCTTGAAATTATGACTTATTCCAAACAATATGATTCTAAAGGAAAAAGGATATCATTAATCTACTTTTTTTTTTTCAGAATGCTTTTGCTAAACAAAAGGAAAATAGTGAACAATTGCAAAGCTAGCTTAAGGCACTTTCCACGGCCTGGCTTCACGGTACACAGTTTTTTTACTTGCTCAGTACAAAATTATAGCTGACAATCCTGGTGCACACAAATCTTTTACAAATAATATTTTCCAAACTTTAAAAAATGGTTTTCACAGAAAAATGTAAAGCCACTAAATTCTCTAGATAACCAATCAGCCAGACATAATCCCGTTAAATTTTAAATCTGAGACAGTGACTAGTTATAAATAATTGTGAAATTGTAGTGAATTGTGTGAGATATGATAAATGAAACCTAAAATTTGCCTTCTCTCTCAATTTAAGAATATTTTTTGCCAGCTTCATTTCAGAGCCTTTTCCATACTTGCTATCGCTATTCTTATTACCCACAGAAGTACAGAATAATCTGATTCCTTACAGACTGTTTACCAGTGTGGATTGATTGCTTTCTACCATAAAAGAATATTTCTATGACCTTGAGAGAAGAAAGAATTTTTAAACAACTCACCAAGAAACAAACCAGGAGTAGTGAAATGAAATTTCATTGCCTAAATTTCTAAATTTTTGTATAGAGAAAACACTATAAACAAGATTAAAATGAGATACAGATTGGAAGAGAGGACAGTTGCAACATGTGTAACAAAGTATTGGTATCCATATTGAAAAAAAGAATTAAAGTATCATTTTTAAAAAGAAAAGAAAACATGCAATCAAAAAGGAAAGTGGGAAAATAATATGAATAAGCAATTCAGAGAAAAAGAAACAATGTCGAGAATGCCAAGGACACTGTGGGCAGGCCTCATCTGCACTCAGCAGAAGCCCCTCAGATAAAACTAGCGGTGGGGGAGCATTTCTCACCACATAACAGCAAAATTGGAAAGGGTGGAAATACCAAGTGTAAGTGAGTACACAGAGTAAGGAAAGGAGTGATATTGACAGTTTTAATGTCATTAAAGTTTGTGGTTAACAAAATTAGAAGACAAATGACATATAAAATAATTTGTGGCAATTGTAACAGGCAAACTGTGCTTATTTATTAATGAGTTAAGTGCTCCTATACATTTAAAAATTAATTTAAAATCACAAAGGAGTTGTTTTAGCTTCCTAGGCTGCTCAAGAAAGTACCATGAAATAGTTTGGTTTAAACAAGGAGCATTTATTCACTCGTGGTTTTGAGGTTAGGAAAAGTCCAAATATGGCATCATGAAGATGACATTTACTCCCCAAAGACTTGCGTCCTGGGGCTGGCTGCCCGTGTCCCTGGTCCTTAGCTCATCACGTGGTAACTCACGTGGCGGCATACCCCGGCCCCACCCTTCTCTTCTGGGCTCTGTGGACTTTGGGCCTCTGGCTGCTCCCCCTGGATCTCTCTCTCTGTCATGTCTAAATCCTCTCCGTCTGTACAGGACTCTGGTAACAGGAGTGAGCCCCATCCGAGGGGGCTGGGCCGCACCTCAGCTGAAGAAGCCTCATCATCAAAGGGTCCTACTTACCAGGGGCTCACCCCACAGGAAGGAACTCAATTTAAGAACATGTTTTCTGGGGTATGTACACTCCAAACCACCACAGGAGTGATGCATATTTTTATTACATAAGTATTTAAGAGTTTTTGAAAATTTTCTAGCCAGAAAGACAATTTTGCCTTTCCATTTCTCAAAAATTAAAAAAAAAAAAGCTAACCCAATTATCAATGACAGTGATAATGTAGAAAGAAAATCACTTTTAAACATAGCTGGTGGAGGTTTAAATTGATACAGACTTTCTGCAATTCGGTTTTGTATCATTTGACCTAGCAAGTCCATGCTTGACGTTTTTATCCTAAGTCTCCTAAGTAAACAAAGACTGTCTCAGTGATTCATGTCCAAAGATGCTCATGCAACATTGTCTCTAACAGAGAAGATGGGTGAGCAACCAAAATGTCCAAAAAGAGCACTGATTCAATAAATTAGGGTGCACCCACAGAATAAGACATTGTCATTATTCAATGATCAATAAAGCATTCATGATGATAAATGTAGCTATGAACAAATGGATATAGAAGATGCTTTCAACTTGCATTCTGCCGAGAACAAGAATACATATGTTTTGTTTTTTTAATTGAATGAAATGACTCTTAAACTTAAAAACAATTGTGGTTGAGTGGTGGGCTTCCAGGTGGCTTTTAATCCAATTCCCTGTATCATATTCTATATTAATTTTAAATGCATCTGTACAACCTTATTTATAATGGAAAGTGTTCTCTGTCAGCACGTAGTCCTCATATACAAGCACGCATGCATCATTAGACACTGGGATGTCATAGAGGGAAATCACCCCTGAAGCAGTGGACCTGAGCGTGGTGTTGGATGGAGTCACTCCCCCCCCGCCCACCCGACTGCTCTGGGACAGCCTAACCCCCTCCCTGAAGCTTCGGGTCGGGGACGGCAATGTCAGCAGGAGGCGGCTGAGAAAGAGTTTGGCTTTTCCGAGACTCCGTTCCTGAAGGCCCCGATGTCAGTGAGAAGACAGGTGGGCACTGCTGGCGGGAGCAGCAGCAGGACAGGTGCTCCAAAGTGCAGCTTTATTATGATGATTTTTTGTAAAAAAACAAACCAGAGGAAACAAAACCAACCCCCTCTACCCTTTATTCATTTTCTTTCTTTGATCTTCATAAATCGCACCCAGTGCTTGCTCTGGGACAGCCCTGCAGCATCGCCTACTCTGGGACATGTCGTCGCTCCTCTTGCAGTGTCAGGAGAGCAGGGCTAATGGCTCCTGTTTAGGAAAAATGTTTGGACCAGCGTAGACCTTGCTGTCCTCCCTTGATGATGACTCTGAGAGGTGCTTTCCTCCCACAGTCTTTGTAATCTATATGGACACTAAACCTTGCATAAAACAAAGGTAGAGAACCATAGCGAAAAAGAAAGCCATCAGTTCTCTGGAATGACATGTAAAGGGCTTGGAAATTGTCACTCCCTTCCTCAAAACAAAATAAAAGCTGAGAATCAGGAACTCTTATTGGATCCCTCAGATAACTGAGGTCACAGGGCAACCACTGTCCCCAAAACTTGAGAGAGGTGACTCAAGAGAAGCACAGCTTATTGGGAGCAGAAACTGCTGCTGGAGCATCAGGTAGGACACTGAAAGGACAACTGACCAACTGCTGTCAAAAACACAGTAACAGAACAGAATGCCTTTGAGGGTCTGCTCAGTAGACTGGTCATAGCTGCCTTTTCTCAGCTGTGAGCTTCAAGATGTCACGGTGTCAACAAAAACTTCCAAACTATAAAACAAAGCAAAAAAAACCATGGAAAAAATGGACCAGAATATCCAAGAACTATGGTACAATTATAAAATCCTGTATGTATAAATGGAACACCAGAAGGCGAAGAAAGAGAAGAAGGGTCAGAAGAAATATTGAACCAATATAGTCTGAGAATTTTCCGAAATTGAGTATGTACACCAAAGCACAGATCCAGAAAGCACAGAGAACACCAAGTAAGTACCAAAATATTTACACCCAGGCATAACATGTTCTAACTGCAGAAAATCAAAGACAATGAGAAAAATCTTCAAAGAAGCTAGGGGGTGGGGGTTAGAGAGGTGAGAAACAACTTAGACATAAAGGAACAAGAATAAGAATTAAATAAGACATTTCTTTAGAAATGATGCAAGCAAGAAAAGAGTGGGGTGAAATACTTAGTGTTAAAAGACAATATCACCAACCTAGAGTATTGTATTCAGCAAAGCCACCCTTCAAAAGTGAGATTTAAAGTCTTCCTCAGACAAACAAAAATTGAGAATTTGTTGCCAGTAGAACTACTTTGCAAGAAATGTTAAATAATTTCTTCAGAGAAAAGGAAAATAATATACCCTAAAAAACTTGGATCTAAATAAAGGAAGAGCATCAGAGAAAGGATAAATGAATGTGTAATAAAATATTTTGTTTTACTTATTCTTACTTGACCTAACAGAAAACTGTTTGCTCCAGATAATGACGGCACCAGTAACTGGATGATTGTAGGTTAAAGATAAGTGAAATGAATGAGAGCAATTCTGTGTGGAATGGGAAGGAAGAACTGGGAATACTCTGGTATAAGGTACTTGCACCAACTGTGATGTGGTATAGTAGTGCATGTATTGTAGTAAATGTGTATTGTAAACTCTATGCTAACCACTGAAAACTTTTTAAAACAAGTATAACTGACGTGCTAGGACAGCAAAGAAAATGGAATCATACAAAATGCTCAGTTAAAATCAGAGAAGGCAGAAAAAGAGGGGGAACAAAGAAAGGAAACAAAGAATAACAGTACTGAATAGAAAGCAGCTACAAACATGGTAGATGTTAATCCAATCATATAAATAATCACCTTAAATGTGAATGGCCGAAAGACACCCATTAAAAGGCAGAACAGGGACTTCCAGGGAAGATGGTGGAGTAGGAAACTCTAGAACTCAGTTCTTTCACCAAAACAGCTATTAGATAGGCAAGAACTGTCTGAAACTACTATTTTGAAACTCCAGAGGCCAGAAGAACACTGTACAGCATCCAGGGAAAGGGGGAGGAAGAGGCAGATAAACGACGGTAAAGAACAGGGCATCTCTGCATGGTGGCTACTGGCACCCATCCGCCATTCTCCTGGCAGGCTGCCATGGGTTCCAGTTCCTAGTGGCCTCACTGGTGGCAGAAAGAGATGTAAAATCTTCTTCCCTAGGAATTGGAGTGGGCACAGCCAAACATTGATCACAATTTTGATTAGCAAATTCAGATTGCTGTGTTCCATCCAGCTCTGAGGACAGCCACTGTTTCAAAACCCAAGAAAGGGCTGGAGGCTGTGAAATTCAAAGCTGCAGAGCTTCCTCAGGGCTGTGGGGGACAGTTAGCTGAAGGGCTGCATTTCCTGAGAAGGCAAGGAAAGCTCAGCTATGGGGAGCTAATGGAGAAACTTCCTGATCCCCTCGCCAGGGTACTTTGAAGCTCATCTGTGCCCCTTCGTGGGTCCCTGACCCTGATTTGGCTGGGAAAGACTGACTTGGGAAAGTATTCTCTAGGGTGTCCCTCCTCCCAGAATTTGCTTTCAAGGCAAAAGCAGCTTGAGACAAAAAAAAAGTGTAAAAAACTATAGAGGTGGACACTCTGGGACAAAGGGCTGTTGGCATCAAACACCCTGGAGAAGGAGGTGTGTCTTCTGGGAAACAGAGGGGACAACAAAACTCCTGTGCATAGGGAAATCCAGAACAACTAACAAGCAAAAGCCCAGGACAAGACAGGGCCCAGACAGACAGGGAAAACCCTCCATAGTGCATTCTCCTTGGCAGACCTTCCTGATAGGAGGCTGGAGCTGAAGGAAATCTCTGTCTCATCACTAGCTGGAAACAAAACCAAGAAACAGATATCCCATGGAGTAACTCCTAGAGTTAACATTTTAAAATATTAAAAGGTACACTGTGGAGCAAAAGAGTGCCAGGCAAGCAAAGAAACAGGAAATGATGGCCCATCTAAAGGAAGAGGGTAAACATACAGAAAACACCAGTGAAGATGACAAGAATGTAGACATAACAAACAAAGCCTTTAAAAAATGATCTTAAAAATGCCCAAAGAGAGAGGGAAGATGGCAGCATACAGAGGAGAGGAAGCTAAGTAGTCCCCCTGGAACAACTAAAAAAAAACAGAAAGAACTAGTAAATAAGCCAGAATAACTACAGGGGAAAAACGAGACCATCCACTCATCATACAACAACCTGAATTGGGAGGAATGCCTGAGATCACAGCATAAAATCTGTAAGTAAAACCTGCGGATCCAAGCCGGGACACCCCTCTCCCATAGCCTGAGCTGCAAAGCCTCATGGTGCCAGAGAGAAGCTCTCTCCTAGCAAGTGAATATAGCTCAGCTGAGCTCCAACTGGGGTTTTAAGGAGCAAGTGTGAACTGCTCACTACAGATACGAATCCCCAAAAAACACAGACAGAGGCTTTGGGTGATGACTGACCTTGAAGAGCCAGGGGGTTGCCTTGGACTAGGTCTGAAGGGGACTATCTGTTTCTTTTTTGGCTCAGTGGAGAAAGCCCCAGCCATTTTCAGTTACCAGTGCTGTGACACAGAGAAGGGTGGGGACAGCACAAGCAGAGAGAGAGACCATTGAAATGCTAATGACCTCCCCCTAGGGGATCTCTCTTCTCCAAGAGGAAAGAGGTAGGGCCCTTTCCATTCAGAACCAGACCCCAGAGCCTGGGGGAACACGGCCATACCTCCTCACACCAGACAAGAATTATAGGTTGACAGGTGCCACCTGCTGGGCAGAAAAGCACAGTGACCTGAGGCATCACAGGAACCAATTTTCTAAGACACACCCTCAG